>BGPT01000137.1:567720-594713 GCA_003297045.1 Symbiodinium sp. clade C Y103 | reverse complement strand
GCATGGGCAAAAATAACTGCAGTGATAGCAAAAAGGTTTCCAAGAATCTGTGAACCTTACGCTAAGATCACATTCTACGTCCAGCATCACTGGTCTGATCCTTTTGCATGAGCCACTCCTCATGGTAGTGTGAATGAATCAAAAACGGATTGAATCCGATAGAATCCCTGTTGCAGAAGTTGTTTCGTGTTTCCATGCCNGGTAGTGTGAATGAATCAAAAACGGATTGAATCCGATAGAATCCCTGTTGCAGAAGTTGTTTCGTGTTTCCATGCCAGGAGGGTGAGGACGCATCAGATCAAGAAAATCGTGTTCAAGATGTTCAAGAAGAGCTCGAAAACGATGCAAAGCAGGCATGATATCAATGCAGACATGTGGGACTTTTCTTTCAAGTTTGCAAATGCATGTAAATGCTTTAAACTAAAGAATGTTTTGTTACAGAAGTTCAACTATTGCGCACTTTTGGCATTGAAAGGAGCATGAAGTGACTGCATGGAGGTTACTGTAATTCGAATTCACAAGTTCAAAGGATGGTGGTATAGATGTGGTGAGTTTACCTTCACAATTGGTTTGGTTGGATGCAGGGTCCTTAAGCATTGGCCTGATATCGGTCAACTTCCCTGTCATGTCCAGAAAGTTCAGAACATTTGTCAGAAGATATGGCAATACCTGTATCGACAGCCATGTGTATATATATATATATATACATACATACATACACATATGATCATACATGTGTGTGTGTGTGTATGTCTATGTAAGTCACCAATTATTATATTTGTGCATGTTTCTAACTCAATGTGAATTTATTGTGAGGTTTTCTGCGGGAAGCACCTTCAGGATAGTTATTTGTCAGAACAAACGTCAGGATGTATGTCAGAAGTTTTGGCAGGTTTCTTTGCCTGTCTCTATGTCTGACGTGTCAAGACTGGAGTTGTATCGAATCAAATGGAGGGGATGGATGAGCCACTACCGCGCTGAAAGTTCCAGCGCTGAAAGCCACTACAGGCACTACAACTAAGGCTGTGATAAGTAAGTGCCATGGTGTCCTTGCATGTCAGGTTTCCGAGAAACTTCTTTCTCATGTTTGTAGGCGCCAAAGACGAGCGCAGAGGTCGAGAGAAAGCCTATCAGACATTGCCTCAGTGGCAGTCGACGTTGAGGGTTTGCTTCAAGTGCACTTGGGTGTCTTCGTGTGCCTTCACGTGCCTTCAAATGCCCTGAGGCTCCTTCAAAGTGTGTTTGTTTGTGTGGCTTAGGCCCAGCAGTGAAGGCCGGATCAAGGAAGAATGTTCTGGGCTAAGTATATTTTGGTAATTTTGGCACAGTCTTTTGTAGAAGTACAGCATGGCAAAAGATCTCATACAGATTTCAAATGCTTTCAATGATTTCATCAGCGAGACTCAGACCACCAGCTCTGCTTGATGTGAGTTTTGAGATGTTTTGAGATGTCTTGCGATGTCTTGAGATGTCTTGAGATGTCTTGGAGTCAGTGAATGTCATTGCGTTTTGTCCAGGTCATGAATGAGACCGAATCTTTACTCGGAGACCTTGATGCTCTATTCTTCAACAGTTGGGCCCGTCCTGGTGTAGATCTGCAACCTGAAATCATGTAACTCTTCCGATTCTCAGCTCTGTCGCTACGTGTAGACATTTACTTGTGCAACGCATTGTGTTTGAAAGTGTTTGAGCATTAAAGATTTTGGGATTTTGCTGATTCTGTTGCATCGTTTGCGCAAGTGTACGCTTTTGCGGTCTGGGGCCTGTTTTGCCTGAGGCTGATATGTCAGAAGTGGAAGGAAAAGCAGCTAAAGCAGTTGAAAGTTTCTTCGAAAGACAGCGCAGACACAGTGGACTCAGTGGACATGATGGATCGAAAGATGGACGCATGGATCGAAAAAGTCTTGGAAGAGCTCCAGAGGGTGGGCAGATGGCATGGGACATGGACATGGCATGGGATGGCGACGAGGTTTTTTCAAGCGGAAGCTGGGTCTCAGTGTTTTGGACAGTGTGGTGTCGTGTTTTGGTCGCCTGTGAAGTGATGACATGTGACACTTGCAAGTTTCCTGTAGTTTTCTTGTGCTGGTCACTGCTGGTCCTCACTTGCCAGGTTCTTCGTGAAGAAACCTCAACTGTTGATGGCCGTGTGTCTGGCGAAACCAATATTTGGATGCTGCAGCCAAAGATTTTGGACGCTTGAGCAGCATCTTGCAATGTTTCTCAGACCAGCTCTCCCCTCTGTTTGCTTTCTCCCTTTTCCATCCTTTGCCTATCCTTTCTCTAATTTCCTTCTGTTTTGTCGACCTGTAAGCCATCTATTTGTCAGAGTTTCGGATTTAATATCTGGGGCCTTTTGTGAACTCGTGCCATGCCTAGGAGAGCTGGCAAAAACTTTGTGGTGATGCGACTGCAGTGCTGAAAGCTACTACAGCCACTACAGCCACTACAGCTGAGGCTGGACCATTTAGCAGAATGCGGCAATATGGCCCAGCACGTGGGGTAGCATGCAGCTGCGATAGATGCCATGGTGTCCTGCATGTCAGGTTTGCTGGAAACTTCTTTCTCATGTTTGTAGGCGCCAAAGACGAGCGCAGAGGTCGAGAGAAAGCCTATCAGACATTGCCTCAGTGGCAGTCGACGTTGAGTGTTTGCTTTTCAAGTGCACTTGGGTGTCTTCGTGTGCCTTCACGTGCCTTCAAATGCCCTGAGGCTCCTTCAAAGTGTGTTTGTTTGTGTGGCTTAGGCCCAGCAGTAATGCTTGAATCTGCAATGTAGTAACATTGAACCACAACCATATGATAGGAGGTTAATCAGGTATTTTTTGTGGTGTAGATGTTCGTTTGTGTAACGTTTGGATGTCAGACATTTTCCCCTGCAGTCATTCTTTAGCCCTGCCAGAATCATGTAGAATTGCCAAAAGGGAAAAACACTTTTACTGCACTTCTTGCTGCTTTTTTACGGAATTGCCAGGTCTTTCGCGGAATTGCGTCCCTTTTTCGGGATTTGGAAGCACTTTTTGCAGACAGCTGGGCTCGTCCTGGTGTTGACTTACAACCTGAAATGACGTCTCTTGGCTCACGTGGCTCACGTGGCTCACGGGAAGGCGGGAAGGCCCTGTCCACCTGTCCTGTTGGTCCTTTTCCTCAAGGATCTCAAGGATGATGTGACAAAAAGTGCGTCAAAGCATCTCAAAGGATGGGAAGGTCGTTTGGATTTGAAACTGGAGGCAACAAGTATAGGGCGCAAAAGCCATTGAATCTTTATAACTCCGATTTAAATGTATAATATGTATAATCATAATGTTCTGTGTTGGTTGTTCTTGTTTCTGTTTGTTTATTCTTTTTCCATCTCCCTGAACTAAGGGAGCTGTGCCAGAAATGGAAGAGCACACAGCTCCAACAGCTTACGCAAGTGGAAGCCACCGAGACTTCCCCGTGGATCCAGACCCTGCTGGATCAGGTGGAGAAGGTCAGGCATGGCATGGCATGGCATGGCATGGCATGGCATGGCATGGCATGGCATGGCGGGGATGTCAAGAGATGCTGGCAGATTTCAGCCCCGAAAGTGGAGGTGCTTCATCAAGAAGCCGGAACTGCAGATGGCCGGTTGTTGGGCAACGCTGATTTTGCCAGATCGCAGCAGCAGATCGTTGACTCTTGGCCAAACCTTACAAGCCTTACAGTAAGCCTTACAGGAAGTATCAGGAAATCGGGGTCTCCCACACTAAGTCTCTGGTGGAGTACGTCTTCATAAAACTGCATTCGGGTTTCTTTCCCTTTGATGAGATCAGTATATTTGTGTTTTGTTGTCGGCTGGAAACTCAATTCAATTCAGCATGATGGGAACATCAAAGCAACGCCGGCCAAGTACTCAATGGACATTCAACAAAGAAGACACGAGAACCTTGTTGCAACTTGCCGCAAAAGATTAAAGTTGCATTGGTTCATCTTGTGATTTTGCGTTTCTGCATGATTCGCCTGACTTTATAACTTTTATGGTTTCATGTACAAGGAATCTTGGGAGAAGGACAACCCAACTGCTTGGCTCCGGGACGCAGCTTGTCTGGAAGAATTGCAGAATTTGACGAGCGACAGTTCAATGTTCAACAGAAGCGTTTGTCGTGTTGAAGGCCTGTTTCTTTCGTGTGTATTTGCAGGCTATGTACACAAATTAAGTATTGAGATCAACAGACTGTCTGTGGATTTCACTTTCAAGAAGAATTGTGATTGCTTCATTTCAAGCGAACTTGAGGCTGACGCATGAGACGTTAGTCCAAACAGTTTTTTTGTTGTGGGTTGACTTGTCACAGGTGAAAACATCCAAGAACTGTGCAAAGTCTTCACAGGCGTTCGATTCGTGCAGTCTGTCAATTAAGCGCTTTTTCGGATTTCAAACCGGAAACATGTCGTGTTTTGCTCGAAGCATGCTGTTTAGTATCTGAAGGAAGTTGAAAATGGCTGAACGTCTGCATGTGAAGGCAAAGTGTTGTCCAAACTCTGAACAAATACTCTTTGTTGTCTTGACCAAAACAAAGAGTCAAATACACACAGCGACAGTGACGAAAGTAGTGGACAGATTTTAGTATGATGATCTTTGTTGATAAAATCTATCGGAAAAGTGGTAAAGCTGAACATGAGTTTCACACTCAGCTTCCCTGCCATGAACTGTTTTATGATGTGTTTAGCAATGTTTAGCAAGTTGAATCAGATTGAAGCCCTGAGTTGACGGCAGCCTATTGTGAAACATTGTGAAACATTGTGAAACATTGTGAAATCGGTTGACGCCAGGCCGCAAGGTCTTCAGAAAGAGGGTCCGGAAGCCTGGGCGGAAGCCTGGGCGGAAGCCTGGGATCACCAAGTCACACATCTGTCTACGAGTCTCTACGAGTCTCTGTGAGTCTCTGTGAGTCTCTACGAGTCTACGCAACATGATGAGTGACACAATGTGACACAGTGTGAGCTAAACTCGCAGCTAAAGTTGCTGATGCGTGGGTGTTGGGAGGCACAGACATGCCATGACATACCATTCAATACAAACAATGCAACATAATGCAACCAAATTGGCTTGGCTATGGTTGGCTATGGTTGGCTTCGATTTGCCTCATCTCTCATCTGTCGCTACTCAAGCCCTGAAGTGATTTCCAACATTGCAAGACCATGCGAAGACCGAGCATGATGCCGAGCATGATGCCGAGCATAGTTGAACGAGCATAGTTCCTGTTTGGTTTGGACGTTTAGTTGCGGGCTGTTTTCCTTCTTTTTCTTGTTTTGCCGTGTCGACAACCCGACAACCCGTAGGAAAGCGATCAACCCATGGACTCAGCCGATCACATCCACCGGTGCAGAGAAAGCGACGAGCGATGCGAAGCAAAGGCCGAAGCGGCGACAGACGGATGACGTCGTTTAGATCTGACGTCAATGACGTCAAGACCTGCAAGATACAGATGCGACAAATCAAAACAAGACCTCTTCAGCACATTGAAATACACTTCAGCTGCGGTATTCAATGTGATCTCATATGATCTCTCATTTTTGACTATGAAAATTTAAACCATCCATGGAGCGACATAATTAGACAGAGAGAGCCTCACCAGTACCATCTTCAGGTCATGTTTTTGGCAGGTCATCGGCAAGCGTGCACAGCATGCGCGAGACCCAGAGAGATCGGGCAATCCCGGGGCCGAGCACCTGGTTTTGACCTTTGTCGAAACTGTCGAAACTGTCGAAACTGTCGCTGTGAGGCTCCGGGTGAAGAAACGACAAGCCCTGCCCCAGGCAGGAAGCATCCTCATGAAGGACAGCGGACGCAGCTCAACATATGCCTCGTACAAATCGGATCACTACCTTGCCTGAACTTATTATCTTATGACTTCTTACTTATCATATGTTTTGTCAGATGCAACTAAGATGGCAAAGTATGAAACAGGCTGCCCCTGCGTGATTCGTGTTTTAGAATCTGTTCGAGTGGAATCTGTCAATAGGGATCTCTTAGAATTTCCTTAATCTCTCATAATCTCTCACAATCTCTCACAATATTTCATAATCTCTCAATACTGAATACCCTGAACAGACTCTGAACAGACTCTGAACAGACGCTGAACAGACTCTGAACAGACTCTGAACACTTAAATCAGTTGGTATCGCTTGATGTTGGAGCTTCACTTGCAGGAATCTCGAGATGAAGCTGCCGGTCTGCATGGTGTCGACAGTCGTGTAACAAACGAATGTGCGCAAAAGGGTTCACTTGAAGTTATTTGCAAATACTTGAACTGTGGAAGGTGAAACATGGTGAAACCTTATGCTGAATGTAAGGTCTTTGGCATTATACCAACAGCTGTAAGATCTGTAACACGAACGTGTGCTCATGTGTGCTCGCTGTACTTTATGGGTCTGTCGTACGCCTCTTCGCTCTTCTGTTTCGATAACCCAGAGCTTGAGGCCCGTCCCTGACATTCCCTGACCAACCGGGCGTCACCATGCGCCACCGCAAAGTATCGGAAGACCGTTGGCGCTCTCAGTACATTCTGCTTACATATTGTTTGTAGCAGGCAGGTATACCGGAAATATTCTGTTACCAGTAGTACCGCACAAGGCGGTGGCGGAAGTTTCAAAGATAGGAAACTTATAGGAGAGGTTGGTTGCTGTGATGGATGGCAGAGCGAACCCACTGATGGACCGACAAGTGGTTGGAGGCAGCGCAGTGTAGTTGTAATGTATTGTACTGTAGTTGTAGTTGTGGTTGTAGTTGTAGATGTAGATGTAGTCGCGGTTGCAGTTGTAGTTGTAATGTAGTTGTAGTTGGAGTTGTAGTTGTAGTTGTAGCGCAGTGCAGTGTAGCGTAGCTGTAGTGTAGTTGTAGTGGTTGTTGTGGTTGTAGTTGTAGTTGTAGGTGTAGTTGTAGTGGTAGTTGTGGTGGTAGTTGTAGTTGTAGTTGTAGTGCAGCGCGTGTAGTGTATTTGTAGTGGTTATAGGTGGTTGTAGTTGTAGTTGTTGTAGTGTAGTGGGATAGTGTAGTGTAGTGTAGCTCCGACAAGAAGCAAGTCTGCGAGGCTTCCTTACAAAATGGAAAGTTGAGTGTGCAGCTGACGGCCTCGTACCAATGCGTTTTGCGATTTTTCCATGCCATGTCTCTAAAGTATTGCGCCTGCCACGTAAAAAGTGAAGCCAGGTCATACGAAGTGCTGCACCTGTCACGCAAAATCATCTTAGCAAACCTGAAGATCTGATGCTCCAAAATCACACCCCTCTCAGGAAATCAGCGCCCTGACCTCTTGACATGTTTGCTTGAAACGTCTCTTGTATTGCGCCTGCCACGAAACATGCATCTTTGCAGATCCTCTTCAAATGTCCCACGGCTGCCATCGTTTTTGAAAATGCTACAAAACCCACACGTTTGACTCACTTTTGACAAGGTGCGGGATTCCTTGCGCCTGCCACACAAAACGAAGTCTGAACATGCAAAAGTGGTCCAAACCTGCAGTTTTTTTACGATTTTTACTTCGAAATGTGCTTCGCGCCACAACGGCGTGCACTTTTTCCACATCGCAACTTCCAAAAGTGCTCCGAACCTGACAGTTTTTAACACTTTTCACTTCCAGACGTGCTTCGCGCCACAGCGCCGTGCACTTTTTCAACATCTAAAGTGCTCCGGGCATGCTGTGCTTTGCCACTTGTGCTTCGCGCCACAACGGCGTGCACTTTTTCAACATCGCAACTTCCAAAAGTGCTCCGAACATGGTGTGCTTTGACACTTTTTACTTTTTCCACATCTCTACTTCCAAAAGCGCTCCGACGCTGAAGTGTTTTGTACCTTTTCACTTCAAAATGTGCTTCGCGCCACAACGGCGTGCAATTTTTGATCTCTCATCTGCCCAGATGGCTCCGCACCCGCCGCTTTAGCGAGCCTACTTTTCGANAACATTGGAAAAACACAGTGTTTCGCGACTTTCCTACCTTTTCGCGCACCTGCATCTTCTCTCTTCTGACTTTCTCCCCATCTCATCTTTTCTCTTCTGCCTTTCTCCATCTTTCTGACTTTCTTCTTGCCTGTGCTTTTCCATCTGTCCATATTTGTCGGAAGTTTGACTTCTACACTTCCTTTGAATAGTTGTCATGTGTGTGTCTTGGATGGCATCCTTCCGGGAGACTAGAAATGGGAGCGATTTTCTCATTCGTGCTGTGAGTTTTAGAACCACACGTGCCACCCAACATGCCCAGACCAGTTGAGGATGCTGGAACTGGACGCTAAGCCGCTAAGGCCCTGCGCGTTCGTTTGCACAGAAGGGATCTCCAAGTTCAAGATGTCATGCTTTTAACAATTACAATTACAATGAATTTTCTGTTTCCAAACCAAAAACGAGCCAAGCCGTGTATGTCCAAACTAAGCTTGGAATATCTCTAAGAGCATTGAATATTCAACAGGATTTGATTTTGTACAGGATTCAATCGGATTCAATCTCGATTTGGATCTCGATGTGGATCGGATTCAAAGTGCCGTCAGGAAATTGCAGTTGTGGTGCACCAAGGCGGGCGACAGAAACATGGAGAAATGAACAAAGCGAAAAGTTGCAAAGCCACGCTGGATGGTTTCAAGTGGTTTCAGAGATGGGTTGCTGCTGACTGTCATGAATTTAACTGTGTCATAATTGACATATGTCTTGACATATGTCTTGACATATGTC
Organism: Symbiodinium sp. clade C Y103; assembly: GCA_003297045.1. Taxonomy (NCBI): domain Eukaryota; class Dinophyceae; order Suessiales; family Symbiodiniaceae; genus Cladocopium; species Cladocopium sp. clade C. The sequence continues at coordinate 586,033 of BGPT01000137.1, read as the reverse complement.
TTAATTCTGAAGTGTGTTGTAATTCTATCAGCAAATGACATGACCTGACATGGCCTGACATGGCGCATACTGAAATGATGTCCGGCCATTCGAGGCGCGACTCCGTCAAGGAGCCATCATGTTTCGAGCTATTCGTACAATCCAAGGCACAGAGTGGCGCAGGGATTGAAAAAGCGCAGATAGTCTGACTGTGCGGAGATATGATTTGGATTCGGCATTCCGGTCAAGAATTTCCACAATTTCCAACTTAATAGCCAGATGTTGCCAGTCGGATCTAGTTTCATAAAGATTATGCATTTTGTAAGTTGAAATATTACGACCCCGGTAGCCCCACATGTATACAGTCTACTTGTAGCTATGTTCATGCCTAGGTCGTAGTGGTTGTAGAGTAGCTATTTGACCAACACCCCGAAGATGTTGTACAGTCATCTCCAACATNTACAGTCTACTTGTAGCTATGTTCATGCCTAGGTCGTAGTGGTTGTAGAGTAGCTATTTGACCAACACCCCGAAGATGTTGTACAGTCATCTCCAACATGTATATATCCCCAATACTAGAAGCGTTAGTATTTGGGGTTAGCTAGCCATGTATAGAGTAGGAATCATGTCCCTTTTAATCCGGGTCATGTAGTAGCCTGCCGTACATTCATGGCTCAAGCGCCCATAGCAAAAAGGGCGTTTGCTGATTTTGATGTTCGGGTGCGATTACTGGTTTTCCCTGTTTGTCGCCCCTTTTCTCTNTACATTCATGGCTCAAGCGCCCATAGCAAAAAGGGCGTTTGCTGATTTTGATGTTCGGGTGCGATTACTGGTTTTCCCTGTTTGTCGCCCCTTTTCTCTGGTTATCAGCCGTATAGATTCTTTTTGGTGTTGAGGGAAAGGTAATCGCACCCTAACAGGTAAGATAGGCCCNCCTTTTCTCTGGTTATCAGCCGTATAGATTCTTTTTGGTGTTGAGGGAAAGGTAATCGCACCCTAACAGGTAAGATAGGCCCCCCGCACCTTCAAACTTCCCCGGCGTTGTTTCATTCTGCATGAGTCCGGAAGATCTGCCTGAAGCGGCTGCTGTCAGCGCCGCAGAACCAGTTGGTGAGGTTGATACTGAGTTGCCAGCAGCGGACGAAGGCGCAGCTTCTGAAGCGGTTGACAACTCAGGTCCCGACCCAACGGGCAGATCTTTCACAGGACGCGACCGCGCTGCACTCTGACCACTCTGAAGCGGCACCTCCCATTGGGCCTGCCGTGGAAGAAACAGACCCAGCACTTCAATCCTTGGTGAGTGAGGAGGCTGCCTTTGGCGCCTCATCTAGCCCTCCTAGTCCGGAACCAGAGTCTCGGTTTGACGCTCTTTCCCCTTTAGCACCTGCTAAAGAAGAAGACGTCACATTCGAATCTTTGACTGCTGAACTAGAAAGGGAGCCAGGTGTTGTTGAGCACGGTCTTGAAGAGCCAGCTGCGTCTTGTGAAGAAGACCCCATAACTCATCCCGAAAGTGAAAACCCCGAAAATACTGCCGACTTAGAAAGTTCCAATCCTCTTGAACCCCATCGTGAGCCTGATTCAGACAGAACTCTATCCCCAGTAGAAGTTCCTGAGTTTCCGGATTTCCCAGAGTGGGGTGAGGGCGTACCTGAGGAGGTTGCGCAGGAAGGTACTGAGGAATCTCGCGCCGCAGCTCCAGTGCACGTGCAATTTTCCGAAGAGGCAGAAGAAGAGGAGGTACCCCCTCCACCAACAAGTCTTTTTCTCGTGTCTGAAGGGGCTGCCACTGGCGCCCCAACCACAGAACCAATCCAAGTAGGTCATTCAGCCTCGGCCCCATCACGGCTCCTCGCGAAAAGCGTCGAGGAACCAAAGGCGGCATTGCCAAACGACGATCTGAACAGATCAACGCTTGGAAACGAGACTTTTTGCACTTTGCCGATTGGCTGTGGCAAGAGACAGGGGAAGGGTTTAATACTTAAGATACATCTTTCACGAGGAGTGTGACGCAGAGTTGATTTGGACGATTTCTGTGTGTAGGTCTTTGATTGCTCATTGCACCCCTAATCAGATTCAGGAGAAACGAGTCACATGCAGTTGGGCTACATATCTTGCAAACTACTGTACTCCCAGACAGGGACCACATTGTATAACTTGCAAGCTTTTGGGCAGATTGATCCACCACGTTCGGTTTGGGACCATTACAACAGATACCAAGGTCCACATCCGAAACAACCATCTAAAAAGAAGCAGTCAGCATTTGTTCAAAACACCGAACAGTCTGAGCCAGACAACCCACTTGGTGAGGATCCCGCTAGGTTCCCAGCAGACGAGGAGTCTGACGTCGGTGAATCCGCTGTCCAAAGGGCAGAACGGAGAGCCGCACGTGAAGCGGCTGCTAAAGCGCCGCAGGAGCCACAGCAGCCCCCTCCTGGCTGGACTCCATCGCTTAGACCGTTGTCACATAGTTCATCTGCTGCTGCATCAACTGCCCGTAGTTCAGCCGATCCAGCTCCCCGTGCATCCGGTGTATCTGAACGGACTGCTCCAAAGCGCCCCAAAAGTCCGTCGAAGGCGGCAACATCCGTAGAACATCCGAAGCCTGCCGAGCCAAGGAAAGCCTCTGCCGCTGCCCCTCTTCGAGATCAACCACCCGTGCCACCTCCAAACAGGCCAGCTCCGAGAACCCCACCTCCAGCTCCTAAGAGATTAAGTAGGACTTCAGGTGAGCCTCAGCAGCCCCCAACTGCAATCCCACCTCCTCCTTCTCACCCACCTCCATCTAGGACAGAACTAGATAGAAGAGAAGCTCGTGGTAGGACTCCTGCCGTGGCTGAAGAGGCTGCGCACGCTGACAAGTCAGCCGCGCCTCAAAGGGTGAGAAGGACTGGCCGGTCCCGCTGACACCTAGTAGGGTCACCCGAAGATCCTGGTGTGTCTTTGTTGCACGGCAACAATCTGTTCCACCTGCACCCCATAGCCTTGGTGGGCGGCCTGCAGCCTTGAGACCAACGAATCCCCAATACCCAAAGACAGTAACCGACAGATCTGGTACTTGGGCACATTCAGGTGGCACCGGAGGATCAGTTCGACCTCCGACGACCATTCCGGTCTTCACAGGAACTGCAGGAGAGCCATACGATCAATCAGATCCCTACTCACTCTCTGACGAGGTGTGGCGCAGGCCTGAACTTGTTGGTGGCTCAACCGCATTAGTCTCTGACCGAACCATCGTACACCAAATCACTGAGCCAGAAGGTTTGGAAACGGAGCAAGCTCCGCACCACCCTCAGCCTTTGAGGAGTCTCAGACTGTAACCTTGCGAGAGCGGCGTAGTGCCTTCAAGGTAAGACGCCGAACTTCAACAACACGTCAAGAACCTGATCCTGTTGAGCCAGCAGCGCCGGACGAGGACCTTGAGGAAATCGAAGTTGAGCCCGAAGCTGCTGCCGCCGCCGACGATCCTTCATCTGAACCGCCAGAAGCTCCAGAGGAACTTGGTGACGAAGAGGAAGAGGAGGAGGAAGAACATCAGGAGGAAGACGCTGTTGTTGAAGAGGCTGCTGAAGCGCCTCAGGGCCTTTGGATCTTGAAGCTGAAGCTGAACAAACTGAGCCAACCCTTCCGACAGTTGTCAAAGGAAGTGTAGCCAGATTTTTAGCAACACCGCCGAGCACTCCACGTGCAGAGCCAACAGCAGAAACGCGATCCAGGTCTCGTCACAGAGAAGTTGAAGTTGGTCCAGTTGCAAGGACTGTCCAAGCCACCAACGTTACTGGCAGGTTGGAGATTCAGACATTTAGGGACGATAGGAAAGCACAGGTATTTGTGCCAGCTACTCCAATCCCTAAAGCTCCCCCAGAGAGCCTTAAACGTTCTGGTAAGGCGGGTAATCCCATAAAGAAGCCATGGCGCGTTCGCACTACATCACAAAGAGTTGTAGATGTTTTTAGTGATAAAGTGTGCAGCTGAGGAAACAACTAGGTCAGCCATGTATCCGCCTCAGATGGCATACTTGATTAACCAAGCGTTGTATCCTTCAAAATGTATCCACCAAAATGCACCCGCAATGCCATGCCAGCCACTTTCAACGGAACCACAAGAGCATAGAGAGGTTGAACANGTATCCACCAAAATGCACCCGCAATGCCATGCCAGCCACTTTCAACGGAACCACAAGAGCATAGAGAGGTTGAACAACATCTTAAGCACGTTTCCCCACTATCAGGTTATGAGGACTTAGCAGTCGCTGTGGAGACTGACCCAAAAGTCAATGCCTTAGTGTCGGAACTCCTGGACCCTGATCATTTACTTGCACAAGCCTTGAAGTTAGAGGACCCACATTGCCCGTCTCAAGAAGTGCAAGCCATGGTCACGAAGTTGCTACCCCGTGCAGAGATGTTATCTAATCCTAAAGCCCTTGAAGCCGTTAAAGCTGAAGCCGACGGCCTTCTAAAAGCCGGCACATGGGATCTTTCCTCTGTCCGCGAAAAAGAAGACGTGCGTGCCGAAGCCAAGAAGTCTGGCGTATCCGTCCACCTCGGACAACTCATGACGATCGCCTCGATCAAGTTTCACGAGTTGGCTGAACATCTGCAAAAGATGAAAGGCCGGATCGTATATAGAGGTGACTGTGCCAAAGACGAGCACGGCGCTGCCGCTGTNTGGCTGAACATCTGCAAAAGATGAAAGGCCGGATCGTATATAGAGGTGACTGTGCCAAAGACGAGCACGGCGCTGCCGCTGTTTACCAAGAACTTGGCGCCAATCCCACCTCTGTCCAAGGGTTGAATGCGTGCCTCGCGTACGGAACGCTTCCAGGCCATTGCTCCAAGGCCGCAGATGCCGTCAAGGCATATGTTCAGGCTTTGTTATCTTCCCGATATAAAACCTGGATAGAACTGCCCCCGGAACTTAGGCCCAAACACTGGCGTGATAAGTTCGTGAAGNGGCATATGTTCAGGCTTTGTTATCTTCCCGATATAAAACCTGGATAGAACTGCCCCCGGAACTTAGGCCCAAACACTGGCGTGATAAGTTCGTGAAGCCTGTCGTTCTCCTGATAAAGGCCTTATACGGTCATCCAGACGCTGGTGGCTTGTGGGAACAACACCTGAGAAAGATAGCTAAAAATATGGGTGGTAGTGAGGTACCCGAGTACCCTGGTAACTTCTTTTTCCCCGATACTAAGTTGTTACTGTCCACATATGTTGACGACTTAACTCTATCCGGTCCCGCAGACCAGCATGACGCGTTCTGGAAGAAGTTAACCACTGTTGTCGACGTTGAACCGTCCGAACCAATTTACCGTATTCTCGGTCGAAACCATGTGGTCAAGTCTTTGCCTCAGGTTGAGGGTCATACTGAATGTGCTGCGTTCCGCGCACAAGATGCCTTAATCTTTGACATGTTAGACTATGCTCATCCAACTGTTGACTTGTACACGTCCATCACTGGAGTAGATAAGCTCAAGCAGGCAAGCACACCCTTCGTTCCCGATGGTTCTGTATCAAGATGAGGAAGCAAAAGGAGAGTTGGCTCCCAATGCCTGTAAGATCTTAATGAAAGCGTTATATCTTGGAAGGTTAGCACGACCCGATATAATCAAACCAATAAATGACCTGGCCACCAAGGTCCAGTCATGGTCTCGGGGAGACGACAAGAGATTGCTGCGACTTATCCAGTACATAAACTCTACCCCACAATACCGGTTAGTATAGGAACCATCCATGATGATCCAACCCAGCTTGAACTACGCCTCTATGTAGATGCCGACTTCGCTGGAGATAGACTATCCGGTAAATCCACGTCAGGGGGGTTTCTTGTCCTGTATGGTCCCAGCACGTTCTTTCCCTTAGCTTGGTTGAGTAAGCGCCAAACTTCGACATCCCGTTCGACCACCGAATCGGAAGTTGTATCATTAGCACAGTCGCTATACCAAGAAGGGTTGCCCACTTTGGGAACTTCTCCTCGGAAGACACGTAACTTTGCGACTCCTTGAAGATAATCAAGCCACAATTCTTGTTGTCCGTAAAGGATACTCACCGAAGTTGCGCCATATCACCAGAACCCACAAAATAAATTTGTCAGGCATGTATGAAGTCCTACATGAGGATTCTTGCGAACTTGAATACTGCAAAACGGACGATCAAGCTGCTGACATTTTTACGAAAGCCCTGCCACCACAAAAGTGGGGGCCTGCACTTAAGCTGTTAGGCATTCGTGTAGACCTTCCGGACGACCTGTCCAAGTTGCCTGAAGGGGCTGCGCCTTCGCGCCCCAAGTAGCCTGGTAGGTAGATCATAGCGTAGCACCGGCGAGGGGGGAGTTGAAATATTACGAGCCCGGTAGCCCCACATGTACAGTCTACTTGTAGCTATGTTCATGCCTAGGTCGTAGTGGTTGTAGAGTAGCTATTTGACCAACACCCCGAAGATGTTGTACAGTCATCTCCAACATNTACATTCATGGCTCAAGCGCCCATAGCAAAAAGGGCGTTTGCTGATTTTGATGTTCGGGTGCGATTACTGGTTTTCCCTGTTTGTCGCCCCTTTTCTCTTTGTATCGGTTTATTTTCTTTTTTGCAGTAATTTGGTTGTTGTTGTGGCTTCGAATTTTTCTCCATGAATGTGTCACCTGACTGCTGGATTGACCACCGCATTTCACAGGGGCAAGCAATGAACCAGATGCGGCATAGCATGACTGTGACGGTTGTTTAAAAGTTTGAGCATTTGTCAAAAAAGGTGGATTTCCCGTTCAAGATCTGTCAGTTTCATGAGAACATGATGAACACGATGATACAGCAAGGGATTTCGGGCACGCATTCCTTGCTTTAGTGTTGAAATTACATTTGAAGAATGGTTATTGAATAGTTATTTATTGAATAGTTATGTTGAATGGTGATTAAGTCGTTATTGCTCTTGGTTTCTTTGTAGAATAATTTCAACATATTTCAACCCACCTGGAACACTTCGACGGCAGGCGTAGCTCGCCGAGCTCTTAGTGGAGCTTTGAACAGCTTATTTTAGTCATTCCATAGGATAACTCCTTTCAGATCTTAGTTGATGATGGATTTGATGCATCGGCCAGATTTCGGACTTGCGGATGTGGTGTAGATGGGAACAATCAGTGCAGCATTGCGGTAGCACCCCGGGTTGTTGAAGTCAACATCGCAGATCTTTCCTTGACAGCTTTGTATAAGTTGAAAGTTTATTTGGATGCTGAATTTGGGGAATTGCTGGGTACTTAGGCATCCTTTCCCTTTTTTAAGCAAATGACCTCTTCGGCTTTGTGAAAAAGTTTTCTTTAAAAAAGAGAGTGGGAGGCTGTGGAGGGCTGACTTTGGCCATGATTTTTTGCGTTTTTTGTTTACATATGTATATATATATTATATTTCCAATGTTTCTTTCACAATATTATAACATCACTTGTTGAAGGAATATCCCTGAACAGTTTTTTTACATATGCATAAGATAGTTAAGGAGAAAATAAGTTGCATCCCTTAATCTTATATTGTATTATCTTTAATTTTGAAAAGTATGAACAACCTGGTGTTAATGCATAATATTTTTGACAATACCTTGAAGTAAAACATATCTCTCTCTTAAAAAGTATGTCTTCCTTGAAATATCAGCGTAAATCTTTTCTTTTGTGAAAAGAGCTGTATATTCTAAGTGATTGAACTGGATACATGTCATCAGGAAAACTGAATTGCAACATGTCCAATATCATGTTGATAATTGCACCAGCGAAGGAAAAATTAAACTTGTGTTGCAAAAATCCCATGGGAAAATACGCATGCCAATCCCAAACTCTTCAATAGAAACAACTCTGTCTGGAATTAGAATGACACCTAAAAAACACAGAGAATCCAACCTGGAAAGTGAGGGTAGGTGAGGGTCAAGCCTTACAATCAATGACATCCCTATCACAATGCACCATGGCAATGCATGCAGCATCTCATTCTTCTATTGAGACTCTCAATCCTTTCATTTACTGTTCATTTCATGTCATGCTAAAGGGTGCGTGTACCCAACCCAACCATATGAATATATAGTATTATGTATGTCGATATATATATATATATATAATGTTACAATACTAATATCAAATGCATTAGTTTCAACCTGATCCATACCACAAACACTCCAAAAACTTGGCCCCAAAAGAAAAAAAGCAAATCGAGTTCTCCTGGTATATAACGCGGCTTTGCCACTTCCTTGTGCAGATTTCCCTAGCGAACTAGGAATCAAATCAAAAAGGGGGCTTGGAATATCCAATACAATCAGTGCAATCTGAGAGCCCACACAGTTATTGCACAAAATGACTGTGTTCAAATCAAGCATGGCTATGGTAGAAAATACCATTGCATACTGTTGAGGTGTGCAGTTGTCCTTCTTAGATACCTAGTTTGTAGGCTGGCAAAACGGTTGCTAGATGGTACGGAAAGAAATTTCAAAAATACTGTCCATAGCAAGACCTATGAATAAATGTGCTTTTCAAACACAATTATAGTAACGAGAGCAGACCTACAATACTAAGTCAGATGAGGCTAGGCCCAAAAATCAAAATGCATGCTAACATCTATTGTCAGCCATTGGAAAAAGACTGGAAGTTGACGCATTTTTGGGCAACATTTGGCTTGGCTAAACTAGTATGGTAAATGTGGCTTTAACTTGCTGATTGATGACTGCCAAACATCAAAGGACATGATCATTGCAACTTGCCATACATTGCCAAAAAATGATACATAGAAAAGAGAACTTAGTAGCATTATTTTTCTGTCTCTTTAATAAGTTTAATCACCAATGTTCAGAGTTTGACTAAAGTGTGTGTGTGTGTGCACTTTGAATGAGTGTACATTGGTCACACCCATACTGAAGAGATATGATATACATTGCCGATTTTTTTCAAGATGGTTTATACAAGAAAATATTCTTGTCTTGGCATCCTTAGTATAGCCGTTTTGACATATAAAGATGACGTTATCTTCACATCACTCTTGATCATATATGTTCTTGCTCTGTATCATGCAATGACCTATCCGTTGACACAATTGTGATTCTATGCTGTCGCATGTTAGGTTCTAGAGATGCCTGGTTGTGAATGATGCTGTTTCACGCACCTTTTGGCTTAAACCTTTAGGGCCCTTGAGCTTTGCGTGGCAATGAGTGAAAAGGATCCAGCCGAGATTCAAACTGGTAGCGGAGCAGGTTCCGGAGGGTGATCCCCAGGATTTGACTCTCACGGTACCCGCAGATCCAGGACGGCGAGATTGTGTGTGAGACAGCTTAGTGCTGATCTAAGAGCAAGCAATAAGTCGACAGCTTTGGCTGATCAAAGTCGGACCAATGTCCCTTGCAGGATTGAGGTACCAATCAACAACCTTCGGCACGGCTCCTCAGGAGACCAAGTCTGGGTCATACATCGAAAGGAGTCCCGTCGTTGGACGAGGAGATGAAGCAGATCCCCAGTCGACTGCGGCGGCTGGAGGAGAGACAAGTGACCCTGGAAGCCCAGAGGATGGTCGAGGTGGCAGAGATGGACAGGAAAGTGAACAGCAAGATGGGGAGCGACAGTCTGACTATGCTTCTCCTCGGGCTGCCCCAAGCTTTCCTGGTTCAGTGGATGGTGAGCAGTTGTCAGGGGAAGTGGACTTATTTAGAGCCGAGCTTGTCCAAAAAGTGCTTGAGGGATTGCGTGGAGACGCCTACCTCACTGCACAAGACCTAGGCATCGAAGCTTTGATGAGAGATGGAGGCATAGAAGCCTTGATCCATGCCCTCAAGAGGAGCATATTCATACTCCTTACAATCGGTAGAAGCCAAAGAATTGTTCCGTGTAGGCCAACTGCAGAGTGGCCCCCTGGCCAGGCAGACAGGGGAGTCGATCGCCTCCTTTGTCTCCAGACGACGTTGGTGGCGCCAAGTCAAGGAGCTTGACTCGAGCATGGTCATTTCCGACCAGATGCGTGCTGAGCTGCTGATTGAGAGCGCCGGGTTCACCAAGCAGGAACAACTCATGATCCGCACTGCTGCCAAGAGTCACACTTTTGATGACTATGCAACTGTTTTGCTTGAACACCATGGGAAGATCCATTTGAAGGATTCTAGGTCCCTTGCGCCTCAGTATAAGACCACCTCAAGCTACCCCCAAAAGAAGGGACAATCCAAGGGATCATATAGATCTTGGCAAGGAAGCAACCGCACTGCTCACTGGGCAGATGCCAATGAAGCAGCCCTGGCATGAGCCAGAGGGAGACCAAGACTATGGGGAAGAGTACGAAGAACAAGGAGAACAACACGATGAGCACGGATACATTGCCCAGGATGTATCTGAACAACCCACTGAGTGGGATTTCATGGAAGATGAGGACACAGCTGTAGCCCTTGTTGCCATGGCTGACTGTGATCATGATGAAACACCAGCTGAAGGGTTTGACCAACTTGCAGAAGCTGCCCAGCAACTGTACGTTGGCTACATGGCCGCAGACACCCACAAAGGGAAGACCAAAGGTTTCAAGGGGAAAGGCAAAGGCAAAGGTAAGCATGTCTTTAGGACCCAGCTTAGCGTTCAAGACCGTGTCAAGCGCCTAGCAGAGCTGAAGGCTCGAAGCAAGTGTNGCAAAGGTAAGCATGTCTTTAGGACCCAGCTTAGCGTTCAAGACCGTGTCAAGCGCCTAGCAGAGCTGAAGGCTCGAAGCAAGTGTTTGAGGTGCGGTGTCACCGGCCATTGGGCTGGTGACCCTAGCTGTAAGTTTGCAAGCCAAGCCAAAAAGCCTGCCCCCAAATCCTAAGGAACCAAATCTGGTGTTGGATACATGGCAATTAGTGATGGTGAGTCATCCTCAGGGGAGTATGGTTGTGTTCGAGTTGGTTCATCGAGGGGAAAAGACCAGACTGCATACATGGCTTACAGGACCCCAGTTTCCAGACGTTCAGCCGGACAATCAGGACCACCATCTGCTGGTGGATCAGGACCTGGAGGATCCAACTCAGGTGATGGTGATTTCAGCATGATCAGTGACAACCGCAAGGATCGTGCGCGCAGAACCCGTGTCCCAGCCACTGCAATTGGGAGTGACAGCCTGCCTGATGGGTCTGATCAGACATTTGAGTTTGGTCAGCATGTTGGTTTGTCATATCATGAGGTTTTGCACAAATACCCCGGGTATTATCTGTGGGGAAAGCAACAAAAATCACCTAGCAAGGGTTTGGCCGATTTCTTGGACTGGGCAACTGACAACTATGTGATTGGTGAGGACTCTCATGAGATCCTTCCACGTGTTTTGCCATTGGACGAACCGTCATCAGTTTCACGATCAAGTCATGTAAGCAAGACTGGCACTGGGAAGAAGAAACCCCCAAATCCTCCACGTGCCAAGTGCGCCAAGTGCACGCGCTTCACAGGTCTGGGAAGCAATGCCTACTTCCAGATCAGGACGTGCCTGGACTGTGGTCACATGACGAAGACAAGATGTGAAGACATCTATCCAAACAATCCCAAAACATGCAAGCATGAGGCCTTGGATCGTCGTGGCAGTAGTAAGTACACTGCACGTTTCTTTTGCCGACAATGTGGAACCCATATTGATGAGATGCCACAGGAAGAGGCTAGGAGACGTAAGCAACTTGCTAGGGATTTGGCCACACTTCCTTCATCAGCTGTGGACACCGCGGAAAGGGTGATCGGTAGTGAGAAGGAAGATGTTTGTTTGGACCAAGAGGGAGCCATTCACATGATGACCATTTTCCAACAAGACCTTGACCTGGACTTGGAATCAGGAGAACCAGTGCGTGCTGCTGTGGTGTACGAGATCTTGGCAAACGCAATTGAGGCTGTCCGGGACAGACCCTGAGCACTGCTTCATGGCAGTAGCAGATTTGACACCCATGGACGTCATTCATGTGGGACCAGCCCTGCGTGTCATTGACATTTGGAATGATGAGGGTGTTTGGGCAGTGCTAGATGAGGGATGCAACTCAACTGTTTGTGGTTCTGAATGGATGACACGTGCCATTGCCTCATATGCTACCGTTGGGTACGATGTTGTGAAGCTTTCAGATGAACCCAAGCCCTTCAAGGGACTTTCCGGTGTCACCAAAACCAATGCCAGTTTCCGCATTCCTTTTGCCCTCACGTTTGTCAACGACAGTCAGAAATTGCCTGGCATCATGGAAACACATGTCATTGATGGCAAGGTACCACTGTTGTTGTCCCAACATGCACAAGCTGCAATGAACTTAGTCAAAATGATGGGCGAAAGCAAATGCACGGTAGGAGTTGATGGACCAGAAGTAGAACTTTGCAGAGTGAAAGAATCTGGCCTACTTTGCATCAACTTGTCACAGGCATTGACCATATTGAAGGACAGAAAATTGCCTTCATAACTGAAAGAATTCAGATTGACATCCAGTGTCCCGACAGCCTTTCCTGCAATGGCTGAAGACAGCCCCAACACGGTGCTGATCTCGTGCGGCAAAGAGTTCGATGCTGGCATTGCGGCCTTTGACGATTACAGCGCCTACCACAAAGTGAAAACTGGTAGAGCGGTTGCGGCAACATATGGCCTCTCCCAGAGGACCACTTGGATAGCCAACGTCCTGCGCTTTGGTGATCCTCATCATGACCCGTCACTTCGAGCCCATGTTGGTTGTCACCCTGAGATCTTGAAAGGTTTCTTTCAACCAACGAGAGCTCTCCAGCAATGGTTGAGATGCTGAGGATCTTGGTGGAAGCCAAAGATAGGATTGGCATGATTGTCTATTGCAACAAGAACCGGCACCGCTCAGTTGGAGTGAGTTGGCTACTTGCTTCAGCTTATGCCGTGGTGACTAAGGACGAGGCCAAGGTGACCCATGCCAATGCTGCAGTGTCATGGTCCCAAATGCATGGCACTTGCAGAGGAGAGTGTGTTGAATGCCGCCATGAATCCCCTGAAGTGCAGGAGGCAGCAAGGGTGTGTGTGCAGACCTTGGTGGACGCATATCTGTCTGGGACCCCTGATGAGCACTTGGTGAAGAAGGTGCGCAAGGAGATGTTTGAAGTGCACCCAGTTCCTACGACAAAGGTGTCTCAGCGCCCTGGTTCCTATGGAGCACCACTTGTTTCAGCCCTGCCGAAGGCAGAGGATAAGCAGACTGCAAAGGCTGCACCTCCTGGCAGACCAACGGCTACCAAGGCTGCTCCAGCTGTACCACCACGAAGATCGGAGAGACTTGCTGCAACAGAGCCAAAGCGAGCACCAGCAGAACCCAAAGCGCCTTTGGCACCACCGCCGCCACCGCCTCGCAGTGAGCGAGAGCGAAAGAGATCACCTGTGGTTGTGCGTTCGCGGTCTCCTGCTCGACCAGGTTCAGCCCGAGACCGACCTGCCTACCCTATGCCGGGATACGCTTCGTCAAGAACAAGAAGCACAAGCACCGAGCTGCAAGCCGATGTGCCGGAGCTACTTGATGCGATGAAATCCATGAAAGCTCAACTGGAAGAATTGCGCCGAGAAAAGGCTGAAGAGCAGCGATGGGGATATGGACGACATCGTAGACGATCAAGGTCCTACAGCAGGGGTAGCAGGGGACGTCGCCGACGATCAAGGACCCGGAGTGATTCACGAGACTCAAGAAGGAGATCAAGGAGACCAAGAAGTCCGAGATCACCCCCTGCTGCGCCACGTGCTGAACTCGAGGACGACCAGTGCTGCCCCGACCACCTTCGGTACCACCACCTGGCAGGAGCCGCTCAGAGAGCGAGCGTTGGGAAGGTTGGAAACGACCCTGGACTTGGACAAAGGCACCAACACGATGGCCTGCTCACTGGCGTTTCCCAGTTGTACGTCAGGGGCCTGAGAGTTGGAACAGACGTGTGGCTGTTACCAAGATTCCTGTGGAGTTGTTGGATGAGATCTATGATGCTGAAAACACCGCTTGGAGGTACAAGGACCGCGCCTTGCGGTGGGTTGGCCCCTATTTCCCGGGATCCGATCCGACGAATAGGGAGCAGCGCAATTTGGAGCTTGCCAACAATGAGAACAACATCAAGATCGTCATCTTGGGTGACACTGATCCCAACAGGCAGTTCCACACCAATATGATGAAAGCAGACCTCTTTTGGACCGTCACGACGTACGACTATGTTGGAGGCCAATGGACCTTGACAGGAGCGAGAGATTGCTGTACCGAAGTGCCAGAGTGAAACGCAGAGAGCCAATCGAGAATCTTCATCTTTCAACCTGATCAACCAGATGATCCTGGTGATGATCTTGGAGACGGTCCCAAGGACGATGAGCAAAACATCGATCCACCAGAAGAGCTGCCTCTTGAAGAAACACAAGAAATCCATGACCCCCCAGAAGCCGGGAGTACCACAGAATACCCTGAAGAGGTTAGGTCTGCAATGATGGTATTGCATTGCCACATGAAGTTGCAAAGACCCCCGAAGTAGAAAACCCCGAAGTAGATTTCCCATTTCCTGGGGGACTGAACGACAGATTTCTGACGACAGGCTTGTGGGACCCTTCCAATTGTCCAATGATGTTGGAGACCACTCTGCATGTGTAGCTGATTGCACCCATGACACCACTCAGGACACCTTCAAGCAGCACCTGACCTCACCACCAGAAGGTCAGTACATCAGCTTATCTCCAAGCCCCTGCTCGCCTGGAAATGACACTGTGGTGGAGCACCATGGCCCACCTGTACTGGAAGCCATGTACAGTGTCGAGTGTGGAGTGAAAAGCTGCACTATGAACAAGGGTGAAAAACATGCGTTTGTGGCCGGCTTGACAATCATGAATGAACAGGACAAGGTTTTGACTGCCTTGATGAGTCAGACCCCACTGGACTCACGACACATGATCGTTTTGAAAGATTGTCACATGCCCTGGAAGACCCACGATGGAGTTGAAACCCTGGACATCCAGGAGGATTGGACAAAGACCCGAAAGAAGTTGATCCAAATGGTTTCGGAAAAGCCCCCTGGTTTGTTGGTTGCATACGTTTCCAAAACCGTGCATGCAGAGATGCTGAGTGATTTGTGGGATGAAATGGACTTGCATGGATGTGGAATTGTTGTGTTTTGCCCACGTCATGAACCCCACAAAGTCCACGATGTTTGCATTTCCATGCGTGGTGATTTGAGCGTTTACTTGGCAGGCCCTGCTGCAGAAGAACTCCAAGAGGAGATCTTGAGCTGGGACCAATCTGGAGTTGCCCCCAAGTGCTTTGAAGATTCCAAAAGTTCTGCAATGGTTGAACTGCTTTGCAAAAGGTCAGAGGAAAGATATCTTAGTACTTTCACACGCACCTGTTTTGTTGGTGAAACAATGGAAGACGATGATGAGGAGGGACTTGACCCCTCATCTGATGACCTGCAATTGGAACCCATTGGAGACTCTGTCGGTGGACAGAAGTTGACCCCAGCAGAACAAGAGTCACTTGCACTTGACCAATTGGCCCTGCCAGGAACCATTGATGAACAGAAGCGCAGAGCATTGTGGAGAAAGCTCCCACAGCGCACACGCATTGCCATCAGGCGCCTTCACCGTCAGTTTGGACACCCAACGCCTCAGACACTGAGAGCTATCTTGAAAGCAGGCAGAGCACCTGCAGAGTTGGTTGAGAGTGCACGTTTGTTTAGATGTACCGCCTGTGAAGACGCCAAACCTAGGCCCAGAGAACACCCAGTAGGACCCAAATTTGAGTTTGAGTTCAATGCATGTCTTGGCATGGATGTTGCAGAAGCCAGAGACAACGCTGGAAACAAGTATTCCATTCTCAGCTTCGCGGGTATCTCCACTGGTTTTCACGTGGCTGAGGTCGTGAAGCCTGGAGGGGGAATGCCCACTTCAGAGCGTTGTGCGGCTGCCATGATAAGCAGATGGGTGAGTTGGGCTGGATGGCCAAAGCAAGTAACCATGGATCGTGGTATGCACAACAGGGGTGAAATGCAAAAGATGTTAGCATCACATGGCTGTGAGGTTATTTTTGCACCTCTTGAAACGTCCACTGCAATTGGGAAAGTGGAGCGGGCAGAAGGCATCATGAAAGCCATGCTGCGCAAGATTGTCAACGACACAGAAGCTGTTGGAGAAAAGGATTTTTCCGTGTGCCTGCACGAGGCCTTGGTCATCAAGAACCAGATGACAAGGGCCCATGGATATAGCCCTGCACAGTGGGTACTTGGAAAGAGCCCCAGAACACCAGGCAGTGTGACTGACCCGGATGAAGCTGGCAATCTTGGAGTGCTTGAAGATGCACTTGATCCTTCTGCCCGATTTCATTTGAACCATGCTGCCCGCATGAGTGCGCAACGAGCCTTCGTGCATCTTGACACTAGCTCACGCATCCAGCGTGCCCTGCTTCGAAATGCGGCTGCCCAGGACAAGACCTTCAAAGTGGGAGACCTGGTGCTCTATCGCCGAGATAATCAACAGGGCGGTACTACGTGGTCAACCGCGTCGCGGGTAATTGGCTTCGATCCTCACAGAGGGATCTGGCTCCTCCACGAGGGAATTCCGGTGTTAACCGCCGAGAACAAACTGAGGAGTGCAAACGAAGCTGAGTGCTTAGCACACGCCTTGTTGCACAATTTGCCTGCGTTGCCGGAAGTGATAGTGTCTGGAATGCAACAGCGCTATCTACGGGTAGCTGATGAGCCGTCAAGTTCAGCTGCTGCAAGCGGACGTGGACAGAAGCGCGAGACGGATGAGATCCATGAACCTTCAGGGTTTGAACCCAAAGATAAGACGGGCAAATCAGCCCGATCTGCCCCAAAGACACCTGGAGGTATCGAAGGAGATGTCATGATGGCAAATGTGGGCTCCAAAGACCACTGGCGAATCAGCGAATCTTGTGCCATTCGGATGCATGTAGAGCCTCGCTACAGGGACTACAACCCCCTTCTTGAGGGAGGGGTGCCAGAAGGATACCTTGCCGGATCCGCCTGCAAAGTGCGGAAGATCTTCACGGATGGTTCCGTGAAGGACTGCGAGGTTGTTCTATAGGTAACCAGGTTGGGTCTCAGGCTTGGACGGGCTTCACTTTCTTTAAGAGGGCACAAGACCCTTTCCGCGCCATGGCTTCGCTTGAGGCTGCTGCTGCTGGAGAGGATTTCGCTAAGTTTTCCGCGTTTGCTGCCCATGCAGCGTCTGGGTCCCGATGCCGCTGCTGAGACGCACGAAGGAAAGGTCGCTAAGACCTTAAACAAAAACGAAGTTGACGAAGAGACACGAAAGGGAATGCTGGAAGCAAGACAGAAGGAATGGGACAAGTACCGTTCTTTCAACGCTGCCGTGGTTGTATCTGGTGGGGAAGCAAAGCGCCTTATTGCTGAAGGCCACCAAGTGATTCCAAGCAAGTGGGTAGACACCGTGAAAAACATTCACGAATCTCACTTGCCGAACTTTGTGCCTGTGTACAAAGCACGCCTTGTGTCGTGCGGGAACTTTGAAGCCGTGACGCGCGACGATGTGCGTTGCGATTCACCCACCAGTGAACCTGAGTCGCATCTTGCGTTGTGCTCTTGAGCATCAACCAAGAAGGTACGTCTGCGGTCTGCAGATGTTACCAATGCCTACTTCCAAGCAGAACCGATGTCTCGTTTGCTTTTGATGCGGCCACCAAGAGGTGGACTGACACAATTTGACGCTTCAGTGCCTGAGGATGCAATCCTAATGTGTAGAGTCCCAGTGTATGGAACCAAAGACGCAGGTCGAGGTTTCTACCTGAGGATGAACGCAGAGATCCTCGCCCGAGGATTTAAAGCTTCTCAAGTGTGTCCTGCGACATACTTCCTCTTCAACAAAGCTTGCGAGCTTGCTGTCATGATTTGCACTCATGTTGATGACCTCCTCTTTGCCCACACAGAGGAAGGCAAAGAAGCAGTTGAAGGACTTCTCAACCGATTCTCGATTGGGAAGATCGAAGAGGGATCATGTCGGTATTGTGGTCGTCGATTCACCCAGGACGATGACTTCACAATTCATGTGGACGTTCAGGACAACACGCGTGGACTGAAGCCGGCCATGATTGGCCGAGGTCGAAAAATTACTTTGCTTCGAGTGATCCCCACCATGAATGTGATACAGATTTTGACATTCTTTCTGGCAAAACTTTCTGGCAGGGAAGAGGAGGAGAGGANCCCCACCATGAATGTGATACAGATTTTGACATTCTTTCTGGCAAAACTTTCTGGCAGGGAAGAGGAGGAGAGGACAACTCTGATGAAATCTAGAGACCTAGAGACCTTCGGTCTCTAGATTTCATCAGAGTTGTCCTCTCCTCCTCTTCCTCTTGAAATTCTATCTGACATGTTCTCTGACGTATGCTCTGCCATT
>BGPT01000137.1:552655-567372 GCA_003297045.1 Symbiodinium sp. clade C Y103 | reverse complement strand
GCGTTGCCCACTGGGATCGGGAGCTCGCCGTTGAGGTCCGGCCGTGCCCACTGGGATCGGGAGCTCGCGGTTGAGGTCCGGCGTTGCCCACTGGGATCTGGACCTCGCGGTTGAGGTCCGGCGTTGCCCACTGGGATCCGGAGNCATTCTTTCTGACATTCTTTCTGGCATTCTATCTGCCATTCTTTCTGGCATTCTATCTGGCATTCTATCTGGCATTCTATCTGGCATTCTATCTGGCATTCTATCTGGCATTCTATCTGGCATTCTNTGGCATTCTTTCTGACATTCTATCTGGCATTCTATGTGGCATTCTTTCTGGCATTCTATCTGGCATTCTTTCTGGCATGTATTCTGACATTCTTTCTGGCATTCTATCTGGCATTCTATCTGGCATTCTATCTGGCATTCTATCTGACATTCTTTCTGACATTCTATCTGGCATTCTATGTGGCATTCTTTCTGGCATTCTCTCTGGCATTCTTTCTGGCATGTATTCTGACATTCTTTCTGTCATTCTATCTGGCATTCTTTCTGGCATGTATTCTGACATTCTTTCTGGCATGTATTCTGGCATTCTTTCTGACATTCTTTCTGGCATGCTATCTGCCATTCTTTCTGGCATTCTATCTGGCATTCTATCTGGCATTCTTTCTGGCATTCTTTCTGGCATTCTATCTGGCATTCTATCTGGCATTCTANCTTTCTGGCATTCTATCTGGCATTCTGTCTGGCATTCTTTCTGGCATGTATACAGGTTGAAGTCCGGCAGTGCCCACTGGGATCTGGAGCTCGCGGTTGGGAATCTGGAGCTCGCGGATGAAGTCCGGCAGTGCCCACTGGCCTCTGCGCCTCGCGGATGAAGTCCGGCAGTGCCCACTGGGATCCGGAGCTCGCGGATGAAGTCCGGCAGTGCCCACTGGGATCTGGCACTCGCGGTTCAAGTCCGGCGTTGCCCACTGGGATCTGGAGCTCGCGGATGAAGTCNCAGTGCCCACTGGGATCTGGCACTCGCGGTTCAAGTCCGGCGTTGCCCACTGGGATCTGGAGCTCGCGGATGAAGTCCGGCAGTGCCCACTGGGATCTGAAGCTGGCAAATGGAGTCCGGCAGTGCCTACTGCGATCTGCAGCTGGCGACGAGGAAGCACGAGGAGAACGAGGAGGAGGAGGAGAAGAAGGAGGAGGAGGAGGAGGAGNCTGGCGACGAGGAAGCACGAGGAGAACGAGGAGGAGGAGGAGAAGAAGGAGGAGGAGGAGGAGGAGGTCCACCCCCCCGTGCAGCTGTGATAAAATCTAATGACCCTCACCTGGCAGGTGGGGAAAAAAGTGCCAATACCATATGAAACCGCCAGTTCCAGCTGGTCCTTACAATCCAGGGAAGTCTCAAACCTGAGGCTCACTCTGAGCCAGCTCAATGTCGTTGAGAAAGGACACCTGGCAGCATGATGCAGCATTCATCATCTCATCTAGAATCTAATCCCCATAAGAAAAAGCACAGCACATGAATAGGTTTGCAAAAATTGACATCGTTTGTTATGTTGATCGATGAAGGTTTGCTATAGCATCTATAGCTGTTGAAGGTTGAATGCCAACAAGCCCTTCACCCACCTGGTCAGAATTGGAACGTCTAAACACCAGAAACAACTCAGTGCACCTGCGAAACGTGCTTTGTACAGAGTTCCTTGGAACAGCTCAGCGTTGGGACCACTTTGGACCACCACCCCCGCTGATGGAACCTACAGGTGTCCAAACTCACCGAGCTCACAGCTTTGTTGATTCTCTTCTCCACATACTGCGACCGGGGCCTTGCTGAGAACAATGGCCCAAGTATTGCTAGCAGCACATGCGTCCGTGCATTCGGGATGGTTCACCCCACCTAGCAGGTTGTGGACGAATCCGTACCCTACTTAAGCAACTTAGAGCCATACAACATACATGTCTACACATATAGAGAGATGAACCACTAAACCACCAGGCTGGTGTCATGTTGGTGTTGTCTCAATGATTGGATCCTGGTCCAGGGCCCCCCACACACCCAGTATTCGGGATCCTGAAGCTGTGCTGAGGCTCCGCAACCTGAGAAAATGGCTGTTGAATGGATGGTTATTCTCCAAAATATGAGTAAATTCATGTAATTTCATAGGGTTTGAGCCATAGTTTCATAGGTTTTGAGCCATAATTTCATAGGTCTTGAGCCACAACATTGCCTTCTGTTTTTATAGAAACCCAAACGGCCACCATTTTGCTGTGGATGATTTTTGCCGGGGGATGAGCTAAAATTTCGAACTTACTGGACCTACTGGACCAAGGAATAAGAATCTATATACAAACAAAGCTGAATGGATACGAAAATGAAACCTGTCATTCTTTGATGTCCATCGCTTTCTCCAAGACCATGAGCCACTGATTTGATTGCAGGGGGAAAGAATCGTCCATCTGAGCACCGATGCTTGGCTGCGGCTTCAGATTGCTCTTGCTCTTTGTGCAAGCCCAGTACCTCAAAACCATGCAGCTTCTCCAAGATCTGCGGTGCTATTTGCCACCCTTTGAAGACCCGCCCGGAACGTGCTCAAATACGTTTGGGGGACAAATGGGCTGGACAAAGAGGTAAATTTGCCCATGTTCACCCCAAGAGCGGCCATCATTTTACCCAGAATGGCTTGATGCAACCCTGATGAATATTGATTATATATTATCTCAATTATCTCCCACTTAGTGTATATAGTATATACTGTATATATCTATGTGTATATATATATATACTTCTATTTATTTTCATATGTATACATCCCATTACAAACCCCATGATATCCCCATGAATCATGGTGATCAACGTAACGCGCCCCTCGGGGCGCAAAAACTTCCAAATCGCAAAGGTCAGCGACCGACTCCGAGAGATCGGGACGGATCCCTGGCAGTCGAGGCTATCACCCTGGGATTTTTCAAGTTTAAGTTGGGCGGGGAGAATATGGTGCCCCAAAAAAACATCATGGTGAGTATATTAACCATGTGTAATTATCCCATCAGGATCCATCTTTCTTATATTAATGATCTAATTTCTATCTAATTATATGATATCTCCACGTATAACTCCAACTGCAACCCCAAGTATAGCAGTGATACCTGTGGAGATCTTGTGGCTTAAAGCTCGCAATCAAACCTCACCATTCCCACAAAAAAGCAGCAAATTTTGATCATGGAAGAAAGATGGGCCCCTGGGGATTCAAAATCCAATGTTTATCTACTGGGGAGTTGATTTCAACATATTTCAGCCGAGAATTGACAAAGCCCCGCCATATCAAAACATGGGGGTAGCACGTACAATTGGTTCATGATCGCACCCCTAAACAAATACATAAAGTGGGGATTGCAACGAAACGTCACCAATGCAAAACTCTGTGTTACCGTGTTGAGGTTCTGGCTTGGGGTTGAAAGTAAAGATTTGACAAATGTACACAACTTATTGACTATCACTCCACCTTTTCTTGCCTTTTTTTCAACTAAGCAGCAGGAGGGATGCTTGAATAAACCAAGCCTCCCAGATAAACTCCTCGAAGCTGAGGCTGTTGTGGGTCTTTCGGTTCATTTTGAAATGATCTGCTCCAAAAACTACAGGGGTTCCCTTCCCAAAAAATCTCGGAAAGTAGATCGCCTTCAAAAGCAAACGGGTCAATGGTTCCATTGTTTTGTTTGGGGGGTCCCTAATTGTGATCCTATGCAATCCTTACTGCAGCATCCAGCGTGTGTTTTTGATGTTTCACCTGATCCCCAGGAGGTTGCAGGCCCAGCTCCACGAGCTCTACTGCAGCGTTGGGTTGTCATTTGCAGGCCACATGGCCAACAGAAGGCCGCTGTTCGAGTTCGAAGTTGGCACAAGATTTGCACATCTGGTGAATCTGGTAGCTTCAAATCTCCACTTCACCGCAAATTGTGTCAAATTGTTGATCTTCACTACTGATGGTTGGATGGGGATGCGACACTCATCCAAATGGTAAGTAGAAAATTGGTGTATATCTGTATAACTATAGGCCAACCATCGATCATCATCACTGGCAATGGAAGTCTGTTTGGCTCCAAACATTCTCTTCGAACAGCCCTTCAGAGTGCATGAACGATGGCGCCTCTCAATGAGTCTCATGAGCAATGGCTCATAGTTCGAAGAGGGTCTGTGAAACATGGCCAAAGCCATCGGCCCATGGGCAAAGCATGGAAACCGAGCGGTAATCTAAACTGGCAACAGGAGTAGTGTACATCGGGAAATCTCTCTTAACACTCTGTATACACATAGTCGGACCATGTCGGATCTTCCATATCTTCCGTTGCCAGAATTACCAAACTGCTCCAGGAAACACCAAAAATCTCCGGCAGTCGCTCATTTGGCCGGCAGGAGTAAGGACTGAGGATAAGAACCATATGGAGCCCCTCGGCCGGCGGCCTCACTCCGGGGCCAGGTCATTGTCGCCTGCTGACCCCTCCGTGGCTTGGGGACGTGATGAGAATTTTGACCCATACCCAGATTGTCCCTAAGAATGGGGTACCTGAATTTGTCTGAAAAAAGGATATCAGACAAACCAATATTTTTGAGACAAACGCACATGTCACATCTTTAGTTGATTTTAGTTGTAGTAGCTATAAACCAACTTAGCTATAACAAACTAGCGCGCCACCGAACGTAGGAAAATTAGCAAATCACAACCTGCAACGCAGAACTCACTGCACCTTGCTCTTGGCCAAGTGCTCCTGCTGACTTTGCGACAACATCAGCCAGGTGCTGTGTTGCTTCGCTTCCCGGGCGTAGTCCAATGCGCTTTTGCCGGTGTCATCCACCTGGGTGGCCATGGAAGTCCGCCACTGGCCGGGGGAAAACCATGGTTTTGATCTATGGGAAGCAATGGGTTTTTCCCCACCAAAGATGTGACATTTCCTCAACACATGTTCCTTCAAACCAACTGTACCGATGCGTGGAATGGTGTCTTTTGTTGAAAATGGCCAGCCTATCTGCGAAACACCATATCGATAGTTTTGAACCACACCCTTGCAAAGTGAGCCACGACATGCAAAACTGATACAACAAATCAAAACAGGCTACCAGTCAAGCTATATGGAGGCAGTGTCGAAATCATCAAAACCTTGGCAGTTGAGTGCCAACAATTCAGCCGCGAAAAAGTACCTCTATCCCATCCCATCATTCTGGTTGGTAAACGGGTATCGGTATCCCTGGAAAAGCATCACGATTACCAATAAACCACGTAAACCAGGTAGTATAACCTACCATACTGATCAATCGAAAATTGTATTTTGATGTACCATCTGGTAAATTAAGATAGACCCTGGCAGATAGGGGTTGGAAGATTAGTTTCCACTAAAAAATTGCTATTTTCAGGGTCTATGTTAATTTACCAGAGGGTATTTTGATGTATTTTGATGTATTTTGAATGTCTCAATTTGTTGGAGTGCCACCAATGCAGACACTGGCACTTGCGCGGGATCTGCTTTCTCCCTCAACAATTTCGCACACAACACCTGACGCCCCTCCGCAGCCGCCCAATGCAGAGCTGTCCAGTCATTGCGACCACCGTGCATGGCCTGAACGGCGATACAAGATATAACAAAATCTGCGGGGAATTGGTTTCTGACTACTTTCGCTGTTGGGTCTATGGTAGGTAGATCTAATATGATCTAATAGTTGATGGGGTTTATAAACCAACCCTTCGACCTGGTCACCAACTTATGCAATTTATGCTGCAAGTGTGGGCACCCAGTCCTGCCAGCCATAACTCTCCACAGCTTCCACGCTTGCAGCGATAATGGGAGGAAGTGGAGGTGATGGCACGCGCGGCTCCTGTGGCAACAACGCACTGACGGTGTACTCACTGCTACTTGGGGTTGTTCGTTTGGGACATCCTTGACCGGAAATTCGAGAAATGTCTGTATCATCGTTTCCCCTGATTGAACAATACTGCCCACAAACCCATGGCTTGGTAGTGCTAATGATTCATTTGGGGTCCCTTTTTGGGGCGGTTTTCTTGGTAGACATGGGTTTGTCCAAAAACACAAACCACAAACCCCTATTTTCTCGTCCAACGGTTGATCATCATTTTCCCTCGTGAACTTGCCATTTTAGGGTAGATGATGATACTTACCCTCAGGCAATCAAACGTGGCAATTGGAAACCCCCAAAACTACAGGTACCCTCTGGTAAACTAACATAGCTATTGAAAATGGCCATTTATAGTGGATTTTCCCATCAAAAATGGTGATTTTCCATAGCTATGTTAGTTTACTGGAGGGTAGATGGAAGTTTGACTTGGAAGATCCTCCAAAAAAAATGGAGGATTTTCCATTGCCATGAGTTGATTTCCGGAGGGTACACTCCCTTCCTGGGCAAATCCTTCATGCTTTAGATGGGATTCATCAGGTGATCAGCTTCCCAACCTCCAGCGTAGGGTCCGCGTTCGGAAGATATGCGTGGAGCAGAGACAAGACCTGGCTGGTTTGCGAAACTGGAAGCCAGGGCCCTTGGATCCATTTGGTTCACTGATTTAGCCATTCAAAAATGATGATTCATGATGATTCTCCAAAGCAAGCTGTGAAATTACAGTTTAGGGTAGTTGTCAAAGTTGTATTGTTAAATTTGGGATGGAATGAAAGGATATACAAATCCGGTTGAACTGGTGGAGATACCCTCCAGCAAATCAAAATTCCAGTAAAAAATCAGCCCTTTTGTAGATGATGCGATCATGACCTCCAAGGCGTCGGGATTCTACAGTGCCATCTCAAATATGTTGAAAATACCTCAGAGATCCTCAGAGTAGAGGGTGCAAAATATCTGATACCCAACCATCTTGGATTCGTTTTACGGGCCCTTGCACACTTTTTTCCACAGAGACCTGGTTCCACCATGGCAGATGAACCAATGAAGGTCCCAACCTCCGATTCACCGGCTTCTTCGGCACAGACCAGCGGAGTCCATCCGCGCTCATCCTGGAGGAGCTCATCTGATGAGTAGAACCTGTGGGGACCTCACAGCCTCGACTTCAGGGCGATGCCCATCTGCAAAGTTGTGTGTTTTCCACCATTGCCATGATACTCCAGTACAGAAAGATCAGAAAGCCATCTTCCAAACCTTATTTTTCCAAAAATGCCAGAAGAAACCTTGCTCTATCTTTCGATATTTTCGGTGGAATTCATATCGAATTCATGGGAATTCCATGTCGTTTTCAGCTGGGTCCCCCGCCTCGCATAAAGGGTCAGCGCCTGCTGCCAGAAGTCGCCGACACACATCGGACCTGCCTGGTGGGGGTGGGTCATCCGTGCATTCCATCCTAGTCATGCTTGGGGTCATCACCTCTTAGAAATCTGAGTACGTATACATGGCATATCATCGCATTTAAATGAAAAATATATAGACTATGATTTTTCTTCCCACTGAAATCCCCATTTATAGGTTTGTTTTTCCATTGCCACGTTTGATTACTGGAGGGCAAATGATATCCCCAATTTCCATCGATTTCGCCACGCCTTCCATCGCTGCCCAGTGCAGAATGGTCCATGCTGGAGGGTCGTCTGCTGGGTACACTGCACTCCAGCCATGTGTCTCAATACCTGTTGGGATCTGAAGGGCATTAAAGCGGCCAGTTGTGCGAATAAATATAATAGGATGGTGATGGATGATACCGGGTTCTTCGAAAAACACAGCCAACCAACTTGAATTCTAGCGAGGACATCTAGACACCCCTTGTCCCCCAATGTCAATGTTGTGTGTAAGAAGTGCTTGGCGAAGCTAAAAAAACAGCCATTCTTGCTTCAGCCATTGAGAAGCGATGCTTAGCAACATTGATACAGGGGGTCAGGGGGCTTCCGGTGCATGTTGACACTTTTTGGTCGATGGCTGTTTTCTTGAAGAACCCGGTATCTGTCACCCAACATGGGATGGCAAAATGGGATGGCTGAAGATCGCGCAAGCAGTGTTCTTTTGATATAAGTGATGTAATACTGAACGTGGACCAAAATCTGCCGTCCCGCAGATCTTGAATTTGGACCCATACCCATATGCCACATAGCAGATCATAGCAGCCTGGTCAACAACCATGGCCGCATTGTTCCCAAAATTGGCTGGCCAATCGGCTAGCAATTGCGGTCCCTCATGCATGATACCTCAGTCATTCTTGCTCTATTTTCACCATTTGGCCAATCAATCGAGTTATTTGCTGGGTTTTCTGGCCTTCCAGGGCTGCAGAATAGACCAGGGGAAGCGAAGTTTCCACACTTCCAGTAGCTTGACCTGATCAGTTTGGTCGCCAGAAATGGAAAATCAGCACTCCCAGGTCGCAAGATGTCACGTCATTTTTCGCCCCGAGCCTCCGTCAGAGATGAACGATGTGGTTGTTGAGAGTGCCTGCACCCTCATGTTCGACTCCATTGGGCTACCTGGACTTATCCTCAGTGATGCGATCAGCATTGGTGAACTCCAACCCGACCAGAGTCGCATGACGCACCATTCAACGCCAAGCCCAACTTGAGGTCCGTTCTCATTGCCTGCACCTTCTGGTAATTTAACATAGCTATGGAAAATGGCCCATGTATAGATGATTTACCTCTTAACATAATGTTAAGTTGCCAGGAGGTGCAGCCTCATGCACACAAATACACTGAGATTTTGGAATCTTCCAAGGCTCAATTCCGCAGATTCCGCAGTCTTGTTGCCATCAACAATGCCAGCCTAGGCGGCGTAATAAAACTGATGTTTCTGCAGAGTCAAGAGCTCAAGGAATCTTCAGTCTTCCAAGATCCTATGTTCTGACATCCAAAGTTAAAAGTTTAGCATGGCTGGGTCAATGCCAAGAAGGGTTGGAAACTTGGGTTGTCCTCTTTTCCAGCTTCAAAAAACTAATATTGAAAATGTATTAATATATAGTGTATATTTGTTGAGGTTGGAATCGGTTGGAAGCAGTGAAACTTCAAAACGGATCAAAACTGGTGAGTTTGCACACAGCAAATAGTTCATCTAGATGTAAGACATCATCATCTCGTTCATTGGTGGTCTGCTTTGCGGTTTGACACAAAAAAGTGCACCTTAAATTCAGTGGTTCCTTAGTTCATCATTGACATTCAAAATTTGGATTGCCATGTTTGAAGTCTAGTAACTCCGAAAAAAAAAAAGATCAGAAAAGTGTTCCCAGGATGTTATAGATGATGTTTCCCCTGAAATTCCCAGGTGTCCAATTTGTCTATCTCTTTTTTGGGTGGTGCGAGAAGAACCGGTATACCCCATCTCCGGACAAACCCACGAAACCCACATGTTTCCAGGCTGGAGTCGCATGGCGCAGCTTGAAGGGGCGAAAGCTAACACCATCAATTGCATCACATATAGGTTTCCTAAAATGGGGGGTCCCCAAAAATGGATGGTTTATAATGGAAAATCCTATTAAAATGGATGATTTGGGGGTACCCCTATTTTAGGAAACCTCCATATTGATTCCATGACTATAATGTATAAATCTCTATATTCTCTATGACATGTAGAGTAGACGCGTTCTCTGTGACTTGGGTGTCAATGTATGATTTCTGTACCGGCTACAGTCCTTCCATCCTTCTCCGAAAACACCTCTGTCATATGCGAGGCTCGATAACCTCTTCGAAGTCAAAAGATCTGAACCTCAACAGACCGGTTCGCAGAAAGAGATGGAAACGGCTTTCCTTAGGGTTTTCCTTAGGTTGCACGTATTTTCTTGCTGGGAAGATGTGCTCTGTCATGTTTCAAACGTTGTTTGAATTATCTTAGGGACGGAATGGGGTCAAAACAGATAGGTCGACAGATAGATGCAGAGAGAGAGAGAGAGATGTCATTATGATTAAGAATTATGAAGAACTAGGATTCAGGTGAGATAACATAGGAAAATCTGAATACATCTGGGGGTTTCCTAAAATGGGGGTACCCCTAAATCATCTACTTTAATGGTGTTTTCCATTATAAACCATCCATTTTAGGGTACCCCCATTTTAGGAAACCTCCATCTGAATGGAAATTTCATGGGAAATCATCGAGCCAAATGGGAGGATTTTCCAGCCATGGCCATGGCTATCGACCGTTATCAACCATCATCATTTATTCTTAACTCCATTGACAATCATTATATAATCATCATTCCATATCATTACCCATTCTTAACCATCCATTTTCAACCATCATCAACCATGCTTGACCACCTGTAACCCATTAGCAAGCCATTATCAACCATTATCAACCATTATCAACCATGTTTAAGGACACCGGAGGATAATTATGACTACCCTCCAGCAATCAAACGTGGCAATGGGAAATATCCCATTTACAGTTGATGTTCCAATCAAAAGGAGTAAACAAACTCAAAGTTATATCTGATTCCCCAGTGCCTTGTTTGATTACCGCAGCGTATTATTAACCATCGCCATCTGTCACGACTTAGTATATACTATTGTCCAACCTGTATTAGCCAATTAGCACGCCATCATTAAAATTGTTACGTAAGCATTATAATATGTATTATTATCTACCATGCTTTTCCCCAGTAAACTCGTGGGATCCACATGACCATGACGCTGAGCTACGTCCGTGTCTCTTCCTCCAGCTTCGCAGACCTGGTTTTTTCGCAGTGGGCCGAGAAACGCGGGCGGAGTTTAGGACTGGATCATTTTAGTACGAGCAAGAATGGCGGGGTTATGCGGATATCATGGAATTTGAGTGGAAAAAAATGTGGCAGATGTCATGGAATATAGATACATGTTCAAGGGTAACCAGCAAAAATGGAGGTTTCACCCACAGCAAATGGAAGTTTAACATGGCTTCACCTTTAAGACTGAGGGTAACCAACTATTCAAACATGGTGATTTAACATGATTTGCCACCTGGTAATCAAATTTGCAGGATATTTATTTCTCTGCCATTTCTTTAGTTCAGAGACTTCCCAATTAGCCATGTTTGAGGACACCGGAGGGCATTTCTGTCATCATGAATGTAGAGGGGTGAAAATTACCGTAGACCAAGAACAGTCAAGGATCCCTCACGCTCACACACACACACATTGCTTGTTGATATCCTCATGTTCATCATTTTTCCCATTAAAATCATTAAACCATTGGTTTTACTTCTTCATGGACACATCTCAAGCCACGCAAATTTATCATGGGCAAAGTGGCTCATCCAGTAGCTCCTGCACCCTGCGAGAGCTTTGCAGCCAGAGCTGTTCCTGCATCTCCGATGCCTGGGTTAGCTGTCATCCAGATATCAAAAATTCCAACAACATGTCCCAACATGGTGGACTTTTCTGGATTTTCTGGATGTTCAACGTTTTGGGTGTAAAATCGTTTGATTCATTAAAATTAATATATATAGATATAGCCAATATTGTATAATACTGCCCAAAAAATGAGGAAAAAAAAACTGGGTCCAACCACTGAATTTTGTTTTCGGAACCCTCCGTTCCCTGGCGCCATCTGCCGTCGCGGCACGTCTCGCAACTGGGCCCGTGCTCTTGCAGCCTCCGCTTCGGCCTCCTCCAAACGCTTATGCCAGGCTTTGACGGTCGCAGCACCTGATGAAAAGGATGAAAACTATGCGGTTCAATGCGATTTGATGGAATTAACTAGGGGTTATGTGACTTAATGGGGATTTGATGGTGGGGGTTTAATGGGATTTGATGGGATTAACTAGGGGTTATGGAACTTAATGGGATTCAATGGGAGTTGCCCTCTGGTAATTTAACATAGCTATGGAAAGCCACCATCTTAGGTAAAATATCTACAAATGAGCCGTTTTGCGTAGCTATGTTTAATTTCTAGAGGGCAACTCTGAATTTGATGATTGGATTTGACTTCTCTGCATCCTTTTTTCGGTGGTAGTGTTCTAAGTCTATAGCAGGCTCGCCAAAGAGAATCTTTAAAAAAAAGATCTGTTATTTCCTGCTATTTTGATGAGAGCCAGCAGCAAAATGGCTGTGGCCATGGCTCGAAATCAGTGACCACAAATATTACAAAGGAATCTTAAGGATGCGCCTCCCTCCTCCTCTCCCAGCTGACCCCCCAAACAGAATCCTGCTGCAACAGCGGTACTATGTGCAACGGAGCTTTGTTCCTCCCGCTTTGCCAGCGTCTCCTGACAGGAAAGCATGAAAGAGTGCGTTTGTCAAGATCTTGGCAAAGATCTTGGCAAAGCCCCGAAATCCTCCCCTCTTGCAGGAAAGCGGTGGGCACATACATTTGGGCACACATGTTTGGTTTTCTGGACATACTTGATATACTTGTGGCCCATGTGAATGCAAATGTTTGCAATTACAAACGCCTTCATGACCTTTGGCGTTCCAGTCTGGCTTTTGGGCATTAACCCCTTCCGCTGGCTAAATTCCATCATTGCTGCCGACATTCTCATCTAAATTGAGCTTCTTCTCCGAGACTTTTCGGCATGATCATGGCCTTTCAACTCTACCCTGCCCTGCAAGTCATCTTCCCCTAGATTGATCTCTCGTCGAATTTCCGCCTCCTGCTGCTGCTGCGATGCCTGCAAGTCTCCCAGCTGCCGAGCAGCCTCCTGGAAGGACCCGGGTTGGATCCCGGGCGGGAGGTTTCGGGTGTGGCGTGGCCCTCAGCACAATACCAAAACAATTCAAATGGGAACTAAAGGAACGACGATGGACGACTTGATCTCTTGATTTATGGCTGGACGAAGCCAGCCTCAACCCTGAAGTGGACTCTGGCCCTGCATTTCTCAGTCAGATTCTTTTCGGACCTTGCTGTTGCTCAGTTTCTCTTGAATGGAAAGTTCAGTACTTTTGGCAACCAAGAGCCAGGAAATGATGCAATTTGAGTCACCAAAGTACCCAGCACAAAGTCTATTGGCTCATGGGGATGTAAACCACGGTCTTCTGTCCAAATGTTGGAGTCATTCGTGTTCGTCGTCCTCCTCAAACCGAGCTGCAAGTCGAGCAAGTTCTGCTTCACCAGTTTCCCTCAGGTCCATCATTCCTGGGGGGTCCTTACAAAG
This sequence comes from Symbiodinium sp. clade C Y103, assembly GCA_003297045.1. Classification (NCBI taxonomy): domain Eukaryota; class Dinophyceae; order Suessiales; family Symbiodiniaceae; genus Cladocopium; species Cladocopium sp. clade C. Next base: position 554,354 of record BGPT01000137.1, on the reverse strand, counting down.
GGCGTATTAACCCATATTAACCAATATTCTTGGGGATGACCAGCCCCTGGGAAACGGCGGAAAACGAACGATGCTTTGACCATGGCACATATGTATGCATGTCTCTCTCTCTCTCTCTCTCTCTGCATATATGCACATGCTGCAGAGATAGATGCGTTTCTTTCATTTTCTTTCTATACTTATAGATCTTATTATAGCTCGATCATTAGAATGCCACCAAGCAGCTTCGCAACACGGACTTCTTCCACTTCCTACCAGGCGCCATTGGGGGCGCCAAACGAACATGGAAAGTTTCCACTTCACCTGGGCACTCCTGGCCTGGTGGTCTGCACTAGAGATGATACGAAAATAGTCTGCATCTGTATGTGTGTACATGTGTGTGTGTACGCATATGCAACATTGGTCTTTGTGTGTGTGCGTGTGTGATCTATGCATATCATTGTCGGACATGCAGATATGCTGTGCCTTGAAAAACATGTATTCACATGGGCATATGATACAACCGGGCCGTGCCAACCTTCGCCGCAGCTTGCCGAAGCACCCCTTCAGCTTGCGCGAGTTTCTTCCCCAACTCCTTTTCCTTACAAGTCGCGAGGTTTCAGAAATGCAGGGAAAACGCTTAAAACAATCCTTTAAAAAGACCTGAAAACAGTCCTGAGATCGTGGTGAAAATACATGATGTGGTGTACAGTATGTGTGGCAAATGCAAAAGTATATCATACAGTATGTTCAGTATGTATGTTCATACATCCGACCAGTCAAAACACACATACACACACAGGTACACGCACACACAGATATATATATATATATATAAATGTATGCGTACAGGAAAACATATTATATCCATATTTATATATCATATACATACTCGGATCCATTATCCTCATTTTAAGCAACATGCGAATCAGTGTCCCCTTCTGCCCTGGCGGCTGCAGCAACTTCTGCGCTGGCCTGTAGCTCAAGGTGTCCCACATCCCACGAGTGCAACCCCCGCCATCAACCAAGTCAAAAAAAGAGCTGTGGCACTTTAGGTACCCCAAAATTGCTGGTTAGTGGATGTTGATTCCCCCAAGTATGGTGATAATAGGTGTTGGTCCCTCCCATCTATGCCTAACTTCATTCAATTCTTCAGTCCACAGACTCTACCCAGTCCTGCTCATCGCGGAGCTTCTTTAGCTCGATTTGGCATTTCTTTCTGGCAAGATCCACCTTGCGCTTCGCATTTTCATGGATATCCTGACCTCAACGTGGCCGCGTCATCCCAGGAGCACCCTGACTCTCTGCTCAAAAAAGCAACTAGGGCTACGGGAACCATCATGAACCATCATCATACCATCATCAACTGCCTTGCCAAACCAAGGAAATAGAGCAAAATCACTTAAAATGGGATGATGGGATGATTCTACATACCACTTAGATCCACTTATATAGATTTTACCGGTATGAAACCACCATCCAGTCACTGTCAAAAAATCTGATCTAAATGTGCTGGGCTTCCTTCAGACGACTTCAGATTCACGGACCCTGGGTGCATCACTAGCTAAGACGAGATATCGTATCTCCCACACTCGCATACATGTAGAATCATACAACATACATATAATACCAGTAGTACCGCACAAGGCGGTGGCGGAAGTTTCAAAAATGGTAAACCTATAGGAGAGGTTCGTTGCTGTGACTGATGGATGGCAGAGCG
>BGPT01000137.1:503033-540568 GCA_003297045.1 Symbiodinium sp. clade C Y103 | reverse complement strand
AGTGACCTCATGTCTCCAATTGGACGCCTAACTCGTCTCCAAGAGGTAGTTGCTCTATCCCTGCATGACTTCATGTATCACTCCAGGAGCTACTTTCTCCTACTCCATGTCTCCAATTGGATTCACTTATATATACCTCAGATATCCACTTTTTACAACCCCCCAGGGGCGGACCAGGGGGGAATCGATACCCCACCGNAAAATCCTGCCTTTTGGTCAGCTCTCCCCCCAAACCCCTTAAGCTCACTTTCGTTCGTAATAATAACTTCAGCCTAGCCTGCCGGCTGGCTTTCGTAATCCACTACCCTCTGGGAAACTGTTACATAGCTATTGAAAATGGACATGTTTAATTTAATGGGAAAATCCACTATTTCAATGGCCATTTTCAATAGCAAACTGTTAGTTTACCAGAGGGTATGAATCGTGTTTTAGGGAAATCCACTAAATGGAAAATCAGCGCAGTGATAGATGCATTTCCCCATGAATTCGAACGTCCATTTCGTTTGGGGATTTCCCAGCTAGCCATGATTGATTCCCGGAGGGTATGACCCATGCGACATCCTGCATAGTTAAAAAGGTAGCACGGTAGCACCCTTATTTCTACTATCCAATTGCCACGTTCAGGGTTGATCCCAGTGGTATGGATTAAAAAAGCTAAAAAAGAAAAATATTGGATAACTGCAACACGGGCTGGAGTCTTTTGTAGCTACTGTAACGTTCAGGATGGATACGTTCAATGTGGCCTTTTCAATTGATATAATTACACGGCCGTTTAGGGATGAGGATGATCATGATGATGATGATGATGATGATGATGATGGTGGTGGTGGTGGTGATGATGATGACGATGATGACGATGATGACGATGATGGGGTTGGTCTCCAAAATCATTGAGTTAACTTCAGCCACTTCTAAATCGCGGAATAGTTACCAAGATTTGCCACATAAGTAAACTTGTAGTTGGTTAGTCTTGCATCTTCATGCTTTGATTTTCTGACCTATGTAAGTAAACCTTGGTCAGTTGGCCGACCAGAAGACAAATTGTCATCATTCTTGAGGGTTGCTGGGTTGCCTGGTTTTATCACCCATTTTGGCCAGTGTATCCCTGTGTTTGCAGTTGAACAATCTCCAGGTGTTGTTTTAGTTCCGCAATCACGGAGAAAACACATAGTTGGCACCATGATTGTTGACTATCCCCACTATCTTGGTTGATCAAGGTTCACCGTGCCATGTTTGATTGGTATTTTTTGTATTTTGGAAATGTTCCACAATCCTGATAGCGAGGGTTCACACCCCATTTCACCTTTGTAACTCATGATGGACCTTATTTCAGTTAACAGCTATGAAAACCCTGATCTTGGAAGCTAAAACTCCCCCACATAACTCACACAACCACATGACAAAATTTAAATCCCACCATGTTTTGGTTGTGTGCACTTCTTTGCTGGTTAACCTACAATACATTTGTTTGCTGTTTGTTTGCTGGTTGCGGCCATGGTGTGGGTGTGGGTGTGTGTGAACATGAGGCATTTCCACCTAATTTAATGGCAATTCCAGTGTGGAATACGATGATTGACCAATAGATTGATGGCAATGACGGCCCCATTTGCGGACATCACTCCCAAATACGTGTTAAAATCCACCTCTCTCTCCCGCCATCTCAGGAGTTCATCAAAAGCTGGGGTCGAGCATCAAAAACCATGAAATCACGATTCAAATCTAGTTGAAATCCAGTCCATATGCCATATCCATGAATCATGTTTCATCATGTTTCCATATTTGTCTTCCAAATTTCCATCATCATTTCCATAACTGTCCAATTTGTTCCGTAGTTTTCCCTCGACTCCCCCCACATTTTCCATCAACCTGATCCCCGCACCTGTGCCTGCGCCGTCGAGGTGCACGAGGCCGTGCATGCGAAGCTGAGAAGGCTGACCTCGTCTGCGGCCCGCCTGGCAGAGCCCAAGGTTGAGATGCATTTTGTTTTCTCAAGGTTTCAAATGGATTGGTTAAAGGGAAAATTTACAGGAAACCATGGATTTTCCTATGAAATATGGGGCTTTCCTGTAAATTTTCCCTTAACCCAATCCATTGATCTCAAGGTTGGGATGGCCATTAGTTCAACTATGGTTTATCTATTCATATCTATCTATGGGATGAACGGAAATGTTTAATCATAGATCACAGATTTCAAATATTATATATGTTTAATGGAGTAGTAAGGGGATATAAACCCTATATCGTTGGGATTTTGATGGAAATGGAATATTAGTGGAATATGAACCCTATACTGTGTAATGGGCCATTAATGGGATGTAAGGAAATAAACACCCAACTTGATCTGATATTTCATCACAGAAAATTCAAATGGATCATAGATTACTTGGAGGATCATCCCACGGATCATAGGTGGTTACTAAGTGGGATGGTAAGCCATTTATGGGATATCATGGGATCAACATCTTGGGGGACTTACTAACCAGGGTTCTGAATCACTTGAATGGATATTATAGATATTTCATGGGGATATATCACATATTATATTATTATAGTTATATTAATATAGAATATAACCAACTTGATAATCTTGAGATGATTCGGAGGGCATCCGAGTCCGGCACCTGCGAAGGAGTTTCTTCTTCGCATGCTGCAGCTGCAAGAGCCGGATCTCTTCGAGGCGATCAATCTGCCTGCCAGAACCCACCGTTCGGGGATGTTCGGGGAAAATATTCAATGCCACAACCTATTCCCAAAATCACAATTTTTGCGGGTATTCAAACCATCCCCAAATGGCAATGGTAGGTTTATGGCATTGGGTTTTCCACATTGCCCACTTCAGTCGAACCCACACGCACAGAATATGAAAGAATGAGAAAATAGAGAAACAGAGAGAGAGGCAAAGAGTGAGAGATCGATCGATCCGACATCGATTCGTGTAGAAAATTCCATAGAATTACTGTACAGATGTATGATATGATTCATAATATATAGAAATTTCACCGCTTGTAGGTCATTTTCCTGGGGAAAACAGTGGATCTCGCCTGTCTGAAAATGGGTGAAAATCGGCAATCTCACCCAAGTCCCCAGCCTATTATAGGTCTCCAACTCACTGATCCGGATGAGCAGCGACTGCTCAGGGTCAGAGGTAGCGGGCCGCCTAGGCAGAAGGAAAGGTCGTCGCAACCCCAAAAAAGAATCCTGCTAACTGAGTGGCAAAAGACCTTTCTATCTTTTTGGGGTCTACTATATATTAATTGTTATCATATATTCTCTAGACTACAAGATCATGAAAGATAATTTAGTGGGTCGCTGCTCAGCACTTGTGCAAACCAAGCGGCATGTTCTTTGACTGGCCATCAGGCATAATTCACATGGCATAATCCTCAAGCACGAATAGGACTTTATGGAGGAAAAGCAATGTGCTTCAACGAGCAAAGCCTGAGCAAACTTGGTTTCAGCTCGTTTTGGCTGATCCTGCCATGGGCACTCTAGCACTCCCTCTCTCTCTCTCTCTGTTTCTGATACTGGGTCTGATGGATTCATAATGTAATTCCTCTAATATGACCCGATGGCTATCTTCAGGCACAAACTTGGATCGCTGAAGCTTTCACTTAGACGGCTGCTGGCAATGTACTGAAGTAGAGCCAATGATCGCCGGCTGCAGGCTGCAGAATTTCTACACATTCAACAGATTCCAGCAGGAATTGTCCCAAGACCCTGAATGAGCTCACCAGTTTTTGACAGCATACATCCCACAGGATGAGTGCTCCAATGATTCCATCGATGTTCCTCTTCTGTACACCACCCGGGCAACTTCGCGGTTTCACCGCTACGATCTGCTTCGGGTGCGTTGCTGAAAGGCATTGCAAGGCTACATTCTTATTGCGAATCAATGACTGCCAGTCTCGGAGAGCTTTTCGTTTGGAGCAGTTGCACCAGTCCCTAGCCTTACAGGAAGATATGGAGCCATTGTGCACTGGATTCCTGTCATCTCTGCATATGCTCATGCGAATCATGCTGAATTGAATGCAAACTGAGGACCCGGCCCCTGAAGAATCTTGGAGGCGAGAAGGAAGTCAAGTCATTGTAGACCTCTACTATGCGGATGCTGAACTGACTCAAGAAGATCCGTGCAGATAGACCAGGTATCGAGGATGCAGCGGGGACAAAAAATGGGATCTCCTATAATTCAGTACCCCTCACTGATTCCAAATTTAAAACACCTGAAAGTGGTGCATGGCTTGCAGAAAAAAACAACCGAAGGATACCAGTCAGTGTGGCGCAGCTCTGTTTTTTACCCCGAATGCCAAGATTGTGCAGGTTGCCTGGCCAAGATTGTGCAGGTTGCGCGGCAGCCTGCTACTTTACTGAGGCCCAAAACTAAACGAAGAGCTGCTTATGGCCAGCAGAGTCCTTTCTGTTGAAGACTCTGCATCATCACCAGATTCCAGGGAAAATGTAGTATGGCACCGCCTGCCTTGGTAGAAGGGAAATAGAAAATGGATGCAACTGAAACCACTGTCCTGTCATCCCGTGTCATCCGAAAAACATAGACTTTCAGCAACATTCAGTGAGTTCCAGTTATGTTCCAAGATGTTCCAAGCCACTTGTAGCGATCCCAGTCAGGCCCGTACTTCTTGGAGCACCTGACTTCATCACGCCAGCAACGATGGCAGTCCATGAGCCAAAAGTAGATGCCTCAGCGCCAGCTGCGATCGCTTCCATGGGTGAATGGTGGATGAACCCTTGAATTTGTGGCAAGATTTTACGAGAAATTGATGATCAACCTATGGATTTGGCGGGTTTTCCCAGGATTTCCCTTAAATGTTCAATAAAACCAGGTTTTCCCATGATGAAGCCATATCATCCTATGTGCATCTTATGCATTCAACACACATGCCCAGCATGAGCTGTGCCAGCAAGGAGCAGTAGGAAATGGGCAGCCAAGGGAATGGGGAGGCTGGATTATAGCACGCCACTGCCCACCTCAGTCCGAGTGCGATCCACAGGTTTTGGGACACCTGTGCGTGGGGCCCAGTGGTTCAATGGGAAGTTTAGGACCCGAAAATAGAGGTACTGTATCATATGAGGCCATATTTTGTGGTGATTTTCCATGACCACCTCCTAAGGGGTACCCGGGGTAGGTCCCCACCTCGATTAATAAACAATTATATCCAAGGTTCCCGCTGCAAGGTACCGCTATATTATATATATATATATATGAACATTCCCGCTAAATTAATTTGGGTACCACCCAACCTAATTAATCCTCGAACGATGAACCTAATTAATCCATCATCAATATACGTCTCAAAAAAAGCAGGAAAAAGTGAAATTAATTGAAAACAATTAATCGGAGGGGTAACGGTATACATCGATTCATTTCCTAAGGTGGGGGTCATGATTTTCCTTACATGGGTCTTATATGGATATATGTGGTAGTCACCTCCAATTCAGGGACCTGAAATGGCAATTGAAGTTGTGATTCCTAGCACTTTCAATCGTGACCATGAGTATGTTGCCACCTTTTGCGTTGCTTAAAAGTCGTCCTTGAAAGTCGTCCGTGCTTTATGGGGTACAATCCAACTTCTCAAATCTTGTCATCATTTTTGCAGGTCAAGTGGGATGTGTTGGGATATCATCATCCAAAACAAAGGTTCGCCATCCCAGGACTGGTGAATCCGAAAGATTCTGAAAGTAGACTCCGTAGGGCCCAGCCACCCGATGCACATGGTCAAATCGCCGATGTAGTTAAAGTGCCGGGCCAAGCCCCAATAGCCGGAGGTGAGAAGAATGGATCCTTCCTGGCATGGTAGGATTGATATCATGAACCTATGAAACTACACACCAAACAAAATTATGCTCACCATGTAATGTACATCTCCGGGCTACTGAAACCCTCAGTTCTGGCAGCGAACGAATGGCTTTCTCCGAAGATTTCGTTGGAAAAAACACGCAAATGTCATCGTGGTAATCATGTTCCACGCTCAAATGGCAAATCCCCGATTGCTGAACAACCTCCCAAAATCATAGTCTTGGTCGTAGATACCATTCCCATATAAAATGACCATCATAATTTCCAGGGATTTTCAATCCACCGATAAACGTGGCTCCTTGGTTCGGATGAACTCCACCTTCTTGTCCCCAAAGATAATGCGAGTGCTCCAGGGTGACCTAAATGGATGTTGGGATGCTCAATGCAAAAAATGGTCCTAATACTGTGGATGGAAATCCTGGACCTGTTGAAAACGGTGGTTTATCTCATGATTTATAGGGTTTCAACCATCCAAGGTGGCGCAGGATTTCACAACCATCCACAGTATGTGATACTTGCGTCCAAAATCAATGGATTACCAACCGACCTTTGTTAAAATTGGGGAACCTACGCCCAAATTCGAAGGTTTATACCCAAAAGTTGGTGATCATTCCAAATAAGCGCATTTACACTCTACACTCAAAAAATAGGAGGATCGACAAACACTGCAATGTTGCAATTAAATCCAATCAAACAACAGGTAAGCTGTAGACAGATTCTTAATCGTCAAATGGAAAGGGGCAGCCTATCATCAAACAAACCCAAAGAACTACAGTATATCCACGAAAAAAAACATTTTGGCCAAACAGGCGCCCAATAAAGTCAGCGTAACGCTGGGATTTTTACAGAGCAGCTCTGTAAAGATCTGGGGACTTTTTGACGTGTCCCCACCTGTATTTGTCCACAGAGCCTCCATTGTTCAGGTGGTCCCGGAAGAGGTGCTTCTCAATGTTGGTGATGCGGAACATGATCATTCCAAAGATGTACATGGCAATCCCAATGCCTTGCCGTGGTACGGGGACCGTGCCACGGAGTGGTTGCATTTCTTTGGACCCCAAAATGGTGGTGTTACGAATCGGATTTTACCCAAACATGTCCTTTTCCTACTGGTTGGTTGATTGATAGAGAGGCTTGCGGCCCTTCATAGCCAGTAGACACAATTCATGATAAACTGCAAATGATGAAAATTCTTGGAAGAAGGCGCCTGTACCCACCATAGGTCTTAGTTTGCTCACGTTTTTGAACCAACGCTTCGGGGCCCCTTCCCTGTCACCCTTGAAGCTTGCCATCCTGCCTGCGAAGATGTAGTTCTGAGTGATGTAGCCCTTGGCACCACCCTGTACGGCCAGGAATCCCATGAAGGAAAGGGGATAGAAGCGGCTGAGGAACCCCCAGTCCCCATAGGTCAGCATAAAACCGAAGAGATCGTGACGGATGTCAGTGGTCGTGAGGTATGCGGGCTCAACCAGGTTGTAGTCAAAAATGTAGTACCTGAAGGTCAGCAATGTCAAACTGAAGACGTACAGAGAGATTCAATCACCCTTTGGTAATCTGGTCTATAGATTTTCTGCTCAACTCCTCATCTATAAAAGATTTCCCAGCCATCATGTGGAATTCCGATTCCGGACCCTCACTTCTGTCACAGTTCCACAGAAGTTAAAAATAGCTGAGACTCCAATGTGCCAGTGTGATGAACACAGCAGCTGGTCCAATGTTTGCAAGAGAGCCTGGTGTCCACAGGACCGGTCGGATACAAGAGTTGATTAAGAAGCCATCATAGGTCTTCTGCTATGATCCCAGCATTCAACAAATGGTTCGCCAAGGGAATATTATATATATGTGTGTGTGTATAATAAGTAGGTGTACGTATGTTGATGCATGTTACATTATGTCACTATATTATATATAATATATATATATATATATGTACCATGCACATAGTATGTTGCATTGTTACATTCTGGGTCTGTAAACAGTTTGCCTGAGTAGCTATATAACCTGGAGAACTCCTAGCTATCTGCTTGGGAAATCAAACACGGCGATCTCTAAGGAACAACCATAAGCTTTGTTGGGAATCCTCTATGAATGGGATCATCATGGACGATCCAAATGATCCAAGTGAATCCATTGTCTAATTGCCAAGCGCTTACTTAGGGTAAGGATTGATTAACATGTGGTTGAACACCCAATAGTGTTCAATAGTGGTGTGCCTCGAAATGGTGATCCCACTTTAACAGCCAGCCTCGTGGTTTCTCAATATTTTGATGGTACATTAAACTCACCATCAAAGTGTCTAAACATTGTCAAACATTGTCAAACCACGTCTGGTTTGAAGAACATCCATGCAGGTCGAAGTGGGACAACTGCGCCTTCATCATTGCAGAAGCCCTGCTTCCCTTCGAACATCGCTTGAATCTTCTCGGACTTCGCCTGTCGAAACCGGTGCTGGGGTGACCATCATCTCAAAAAGATGGATGGGTCGCAAATATTGTTAGTGATATTGATATGCATCCATGCATCAAGAAACTCAGTATCTTTCTATCTACCTACCTACCTACCTACCTAGCTAGCTATCTATCTACAGTATCTATCAATCTATCTATGTATAAGCACAATATGGACGCAGCATCAGTCATTGATCAAAAAACCGGTTATGGATCAGGAGTATGGATCATGTAGTATCATACGTGCGGATCAAGGAATGGAGCGTGCCCGTGCTTCCCAGCCCTTCCCAGGCCCAAAACGGGCCCAAAACAGGTCCAAAACCGGCCTCGTGATCACCGAAGAACAGAGAATCCTTCGAGCCGTAGGCCGAGGGCAGGCTGCAGCCGTAGTACATACTTGCCTCAGCCGCCAGGGTTTGTGCTGTGGAGTGATGGAGCTCTACCAAATGGAGAGATAGATACGATAGGTATAGACTACAGAAAATAAAATTACACCAACTATAACCAACTACACATTCTTGATCATTCAGGCAAACTAGGTTTTGAATGGTTTTGAACTAGAGCAACTAGAGGGGCCAGCAGCGAGGCCCACTGGAAGTCAAGCGGCCAAGTAGGAAATGTTCAAGATCACCCAGCCGGTCAATCCCGGGCGTGCGTTCCAGAATCGCTTCAAGTCAAATGGCGTCTTCAAAATGCCATGAAACAAACGAGGATTTCGGACCACACCCATGAAGAAATCATTGAAGAAATCCTTGTAGTCGAAAACACCATGATCCTCTTCAAACTCCTTAGCTGCCAGGGTGGTTCTGCTGTGTTTGGTCATGCTGCGGGCACAACTTGCGGAGGACTTGGTCCCATCACCTCATGTTGCATCCGAGTTTCAGGATCATCCACATGGCGTTTCCAAAAAATGCCAAAGTCCACGTACAACCACAGTGCCATGACATAGCTAGTGATCACTGCCTCAGTCAAGAGAGCTCCCATGTTCTCAAAGACATAGTAAGGCTTCAGGATCCCATAGTAGCAACAGAGGAACAGCCCAATGTGGCTCAAGAAGAAGCACAGCAGGCCGTTCATGGGGTAGATCAACTTGCGGCCACTCTTCAGCATCACCCCCTCCTTCAACTTGCCAGGCAACACGATCTCGCCTAACGCTTGGCAGCAAACCCAGGTCAACGACACAATGGTCGGACCCCAGCATGGACGGATTGAAATCCCATCCGGCAGGTTCCAAAGGTCTTTCCAGAAGCTGGGCCCTGGAATCACCAGTCGTCCCTGATGCATGACCATGATGCCATAGAAGTAGTAGATGGCCGCTGGAATGAAAAAAGTCCAAAAGCCGGTGCCAATGTTCCCGTAGAATTCACCCATCGGCCGGGTCTGCTTGCGCACTCCCTTGGAGCTTGGAGTTTCAACTTGCCTGCTTGAGGCTTTGGGCGCCGGACTGTCGGTGCGTTTGGAGGACGGCATGGCGAGCGACTCGGCTTCTCCCAAAATGGCCGATGTTTTGTCACCACTGTGAGGCCAATGCAGGGATGTTTGAGTTGAAAATTGCTGACGAATGAAAGTGCAATGAGGAGGCCCAAACGGTGGTGATACTAACAAATTCACATGTCATGGCCTCAATTGAAGGTGCGGGGACATTGGAACATAGAATATGGATTGGTTCTTCCATGTTCTTCCCGAGTTTGGACACACCTCGCTCGCAAGAATCCAAGAACTAACAATGCAGCTCTGGTGGCCCAACAATTTTTCGGCAGCAGGGGCCTTGAGCTACTCGTAGAATCTGGAGCTTGTGGTTCTTGTAATTGTATCTTTTTGTGCCTTGCAAAGCTGCTGGCCCGAATCAACTGACCTTATTGAATTCAATGTCCTCGGTGTTCCTCGCAAGTATGTTGTTGAACAGTTGCTGGCAGCAACTCCAATGACTGGTTTCAGTGAATCAGTCATGGTCCGTCTCACAGCAGTGGAGTCCTCGCTGCCGCTTCTTCCATCAAGACGTTGCCTTCATGTTCCTACTTCATCTCCTAGGTTGTAGCTGCTTGGCTGAGAACGGGCCGAAGGTTGGGATTCAGGCTTGAGACTTGAGAAATCAGCTCGCAAATGGAGGTTCAACCTGCAAAAATGTGGATTTAATCTGGAAAATCCATGAAAATCGTGGGTCCAAAACGGATCAATTTGGGGTTGGATCTGCAGCAATGTTCAACAACTAGGGATATGGATACCCAAGTTCCGCCTGGTCGTATATCTCCCAACAAAGGTGGCCCCAACTCATTGTCATTGCCATTGATGCATCTCACTCTGTTCTCGATGGGCGGGGAACACCTTGAGTTGTCAAAATGATCAAAGTGGGCACAAGGACCACCTCAAAGCTTAGAACTGGACTGTAAATCCCAGAGATCGCCCAAAAAATTGCCAAAAAATCATCCAAAAATCATCCAAACTCCTCCAAAATTCATGGCTCAGAAAAAAAAAAGCTTCGCTTTTTGGGGGTCCAACCCCTCTGACCCTCGGAGCCATGGGACGATTCCCAAGCCGAGACACCTGCTGTACCTGTCTAGGAGCTGCCCCACCAAGTGATGGAACATGTCATCGATACCTTGACCCGTCCTGGCCAGGTTGTGCATCACCGGATGGGATGTTTCATGGTGTGGCAGACCCAACCCGCACGCCTCAAAAAAAAACTCGGAAGCCCTAATGACAGCCCACTGTTCTAGATGTCTTTCTGGTGGTACTTGTATCTTGTATTCTGGTTTGTTACTGAAAATCATAAGTACGCAACTTTCTGGTGGTACTTGTATCTTGTATTCTGGTTTGTTACTGAAAATCATAAGTACGCAAAAAAACTCCAACGGTTGCCAGTTGACGACAAAGAAGACATGGCGGCTGCAAAAGAAACTGCAGAAATTTGGCGTGTCCTTGCAGACACTTCCTTAGCTTGGTGAACGTCTGACACAGCTTGGCACTCATGCAGACGTGAGACTGAAGCTTCAAGGAAAAAATGATGTTCCAAAAACTGGTTTAACAACTCCGTGAAACCCAGACTGTTTTTTTTAGTTATTATTTACAAGGCATGAAATCTGCTGTTTTAACGGAACATTTGCCAAAACCCTTCATACACCGCTGGTAATAAACCATGAATTTCCAGCAGATGTTCAGCCAGTTTTTCTTCAGATTGTAAAATTTCATTGCTGCTAGTGCCAAGAGTCAAAGTAAAAGCAAGACGTGTCTCTTGCAAAACTTCGCGCTGTGTCCGCAAGCTGATCATTGTGCTTCAAATCTGCCTTAGCTCTAGCAGAGATCCTGCAAAATCATCAGCAGATGTTCATCATGTTTTTGGGGACACCGAATCCACTCACCAAATCACAAGAAATCCTGCGAAAAAACATGGCGTGTCAAGTCTGGTATTGGATCTGCTCATCTTGTGTCCCATATCTTGGGGGGTGTGGGGGGGGTTACTGTAGATTCTCAAAATAAATCGCAGCAACACGGGAGCACAATGTCGTCCGAGTAGCTTTGTTGACCACCTGGGCTCCAGATGGGCTCTGGTACAGATAGGTGGTTTCTTCCTGTCCTAAAAAAGGATGAATCAAATCTGGATTTTCCCTCCGAAGATGCTGAATCATTTCATGACTAACTGTTTAACCAGTTTCAAATTCGACATCGCAAGAACCGTTGGTCACTGGATTTGGTTACTGACTGTAAAGCAAACTTCACCGGGAATCGTGAACACTGAATTTCCTGCAACCGTTGGCCCAAAAGTTCCAGCTGGGGGAGTTGAAATCCCAGCTACGATGGCCATCACTGCCCTTTCGCTGTGGCTCTTGGCTAAGAGGTGCATGGCTGAGAGTTCCTGGAAGGGCTGACAGCTGGGAAGAACATCATCTGAAAGTCTCGCAGGGTTCTGGCTGGTAATCCAGACCCACCAGCCAGAAATCACTTGAGACGAAGGCAACAACTCCTGGCAGGACTGGTAGTTGTCCATGGCAATGCAGAACAAGACCAGGGAGGCGCCAGCATACAGCGAGGCCAGGTCTTCCTGATCCAGGCCTCACTGCGGGTTGAGCCCGGGCCCCCAAAACCTTGCGAAAGTCAATTGAATCGTATGAGACTTTGGATCATCATATTCATGCGGGACACCCAATAGTAAACCTACCATTTGGGGATGGTCCGGGCTGGTTTATACTAAAGTTTATACCACCTGTCTATGGTGATTTTGGAAATGGTTTACGGCATTGGGTTTGCCAGATTGATGGGGATGAAACCATTCAAGAGTAGTGAAACTAAATTCTGAAACTAACAAGTTCATCACTTGTGAATTCTGCATTGATTGGCCAACACCAGGCTGACCAGGCTCCAACCACAAAACATCCTAGGTCTAGGGCCGCAAGCAGTCTGACCCCCTTGCGAGTCCCACAGGCGAAGGGTGACGCGAACTGAGTCCTTGCAGAACAGATGGCAAGCTGCAGAATTAGCCAGTAGCTAATATTTCTGCTTGGTTCCCTATGGTAGTGAAGAATCCCCACGTAACAAACGGTTGGCAATGGGGAAACCACCGCGGGCCATGGACATTTCTGGTTGTTTGGGGTTCCAGGTGGGGATGAGCCAAGACCTATCGGACCTGCCAGCCATCTTCGCTATCTTGGTGTTCACTCGGAAGCTGACACATACTCATGTATCAATCAACCATTAGGTGAGGTGGTATTAGATGTATTAGTGCAACACTGCTTTTACCAACACAGACCTGAGAGCCTCTACAGCAACAGACTGCGAAAGCAATGCAAACTGCCAAAGTCGTCCAATCGCATCGCAAACTGTGCCACGTCTTCTCCTCTCGCATGTTGTTTGTCGAGAATCTCGCTGAATGTCACATGCCGTGTCTGGTACCCCCAAAAAAAAACTGCTTTTTTCTTACAAGCTGGTTAGTACATGTTAGTATGTACAATATCATATAATTCCTGGCCTATGCATATATCTTCAGAAATCCCCATGGCAAAATACAGGAAAGTGTGATCCATCCAGCCGGATCCAGCGGCAAGATGATTTGCAGCAGAGGATCGTCGATGAGTAACTTCTTCCTTGGTCAATGATGGATAATGATCAGTAAAATCGTTGATACTGGCTTATAATGGTTCATGGCTAAGAATGGCTAATAATTGTTACCGGTAATAATGGCAAGGAATAGGATGTTTCATGGGTATGGCCATGGCTAGCTGGGAAATCCCGGAACTCGATGGAAGCTTTGATCGGAAAAATCATCGAACTAAGTAGGGAGTTGTCCAGCTAGCCATGTTTGATTACCGAAGGGTAGTCATTTCATGATAGGCCCTGCCTGAAGGATTCTATACGGATTTATACTTTAATATATTTAAGTATCTTTAAGTTCTTTCAACTAGTTACCAGTTACCGTTGTTGTTCCTAAGTTACTACTGTTCGATTGCGAATGGAACACTGGAGTCTTGACCTGCAGATCTTGATCCTCCTTTCCTGTCGATGTTCAGAACCTAATCAAGCCATTGATTCTCATATGTGGTGATGAAATGACATTGCCATGTTTCTGTAGATGTTTCCAACAAAATCAAGCCAATTCAATTATTTTTTGTGTTTTGAAGAATCATCACCAAATATCAATCATATTCAATAATTTGATAATATCCTCATGTTGATTGGTGAACTTCCAGTGATATTCTCACAACAAATCCATTGATCCAAAGGTCGTTTCAACATCAACTCCGATGGTTGGCGAAGATGTGATTCCAGGTTCCGCTCCTTCGACAAATCTCCGCAGAATGCTGCTCTTCCCAGCGCCCCTCAGAGGGCTGCAGAACAAGTCGACAGAGTTCAATGGATTGGTTAATGGGAAAATCTACCGGAAACCATGGATTTTCCCATGAAATATAGGGGTTTCCTGCAAATTTTCCCTTAAACCAATCCCAGTGATCTGTGGCATAGAATGCCACTATCCATCTGGAAAAAATTGGAACAAATAATTCATCAACCAATGGTTATTTTTGATCATCTTGGGATAGTTACCCCAATACTGAGAGCATCATGTATAGTGACGTCGCAGAGTTCGGTCGCTACAATTCATCCAGATCCATGTACAGCATTCTGAATTAAATGAAGACATATTGATGCGTACTGAGACATAAAATAGCAGCAGTCCTTTGCGCCGATCTTATCAATTCAATACATCTATATAATTCTATATAAATACCCCCCAAACGAAATCCTGGTTGAATGTATTGCATCTCTATGGGTCTCTTCTTTTTTGGCAAACATTGGGGGTAGATGTTGCTGTGACCATCACCTGGTCATTGGCTGAGCTGCGTTGCTCCGGCAAGGACTACCTTGAACATAGCATCCTGGCGGGGCTAAACCTACCCGATGTGGA
The DNA here is from genome assembly GCA_003297045.1 of Symbiodinium sp. clade C Y103. NCBI lineage: Eukaryota > Dinophyceae > Suessiales > Symbiodiniaceae > Cladocopium > Cladocopium sp. clade C. The sequence continues at coordinate 525,915 of BGPT01000137.1, read as the reverse complement.
ACCACCAAGTAACACTACAAGTTGTAGATCATCTTCCATTGAAAAAAACATTTGGAGTTTGTAGTGTGTCGATGTTAATGTACTGGAGGGTAAAGGGAGCAATGGGCTCGTCTGAAAATGGAGGACATGGATAAATACATTGCCACTTTGTTCTTGACAAAAACAATCTGACAATTCATTGGATTTTGGGGATGCTCTATTTTCAGACTCAGCCACGTGACAGGAAACCATGGATGTCCATCATCGTCCCATCGTTGGGGGGGCCGTACTGGCATCCTCGTCTTTGTTGATTATGGGAAAAAAAAACACCCCTTCAATTGCATCAGTACGTCTATTGAAATCTCTATTGGAAATAGAAATCCACAGAAAATCGCAGCTCAGCTTAGCATGAAGTCCCCGTTTTTGTTAAAAAAAACCTCATTGAAACCACACAGCCCTTCCCTTGGCTCCACCTGTTTGTGATCGGGACTGCCACTGTAGTCTTCGACCTTCGACAGCTACACTGTAGAACATTTGTGCACAGGTTAACGGACACACACACACAGATTGATGTATATCAATCATACGTATGGTAAATCATTATATATTATGTATAAATATTACAATTATATGTATAACATTGATATAAATATAAATATATATATATATATATGTTATATACAGTACGTGCACTATAATGAAAAAAACACAGGAATGAAAGTGCCGGCATAGCAACTTACAATCTCAAACATGTAGGATTCAATTAAACATAAAACCAAAAGCACGTCCACCGCAGGCGGGATCGCCCAAACATACTCACATACTGGTCCTCCTGAATTCTTGGTACTCATTCCTGTATCGTTGTTGTGTCTGTTTGGTTGCGAAAAACGATGCAAAAAGGCTGGTGGTACCTGCGGCATTCACTGCAGGAATATATAGATATATATATATATATACACGCGACCTGTTGTAAAGCGCAAATGCCAAGAGTTGGTGCCAAATGAACCTCTAGTGAATCTCTTGATTCAGATGCCTCGCAAAATCTCACAAATAACCACGTTGCAAAAAGAAGAGATTGATGCAGGCAAGAAGCTTTGCGAGGCAAACATTTACAGTACAAGTCCATGCTCTGCCTCAGCTGAGTCCACTGCGGAGGATGGATCCCTTTTCATTGCCAAACCACCAAGGGTCCCAAGGTTTACCCAGCTATACTAATTATACATAATTATACTATATTAATAATATATAAATATCCTTCATGGCTACAGTGAATGTCCATTGATTGGTGCTTCAATCTTGTCTTTCCCTCAAGTATCTGCTAGATACTGCTGATAAATGTTTGCTTCTACAATCTGCTACAGTCGGTCATGCCAGTATATGTCTATGTTTTGTGAGCAGCCAACCCACATGTACTGCAACTGCAGGTCATACCTTGATGACCACCTCCATGCCGCACAGAAGCAAGGACAACCGCTCCTCATCCCGAAGCTCACGTCCGAAGAGCAGGAGAACCAGCCGGTTCCTGGCGACCGTTTTTACCCAGGTTTCAACGTCCTACAGTTCTATCAGTTCATCATGGACCCAAAAATATCAAAAAAAACACCTGTCACTATCACTAGATGGTTTCGCCCCAAAACTATGTTACAGCTCCAAAAAAAATCATTGAAGACATCACGCTTCGATCCCGTCAATACCAAGAAGTCAGTGGAGGGATCCCCTTCCAGACGTCACCACTGGGTTCCCCGACGGCCGCGCTGACAGCTCTTTGGCCAACAACTTCTTCACGTGCCGCACGCTGCTGTCGACCTTGGAGACCGAGCTGAACGGCTGAGGATCCGGCAGTGGGAAACACCGAAATAGGACCAGTGCTCCCACCGCAAGGTTTTCCGTTCAGCGACGTCGCAAACCAAAATCCCGACTCCGAAATAGCCAATCAAGATGAGTGAGGATGTAACCAGCAAAAATGGGATATTACACGTGTGATATAACTCCCCTGACTTCACTTTTTCAATCCTTTTTGTATCTTTTTGTCATGTTTTGTAGGTTCCACTGACAGAAGGCGAGTGTTGCTGCCCCAGTTGCAGCCACCCTGAAAAAGACGTTGCGGGGATTGTTGCTGTTGTCCGAGGGCCTTAGCACTTCCCGGACTTCAAATTCTTCCGTGCTAAACCGATCGGTGGTTTCAACCCTCCTGAGGAGAAAAAAATCAAAAGGCGTTGGTTAGCCAGGAGCATCATACCAAACACGGTGGAACGGAAAGAAATCATCGACTTTAGTAAAAATATGTAAAGATATTGCAAGCCACAGCCACTGTCAAAAGTGATTTGCCATGTTTTTGCATCATGTTATGGCTATCTATGGCTACCCGGCTACCCAATCGACAACTGAATCTGGGAAGAATCTAAGACTGCTGCTGCACTGTGATGCAAAGTTCCACCTCAAGTTTTGCTTCAGAGCGGTGGCCGCGAGAATCCCAACAAACGTAGCTCCCAATTGCAACAGCTCAACAGTTTCCAGCAGCTTCAGTTGGAGCTGGGGAGCGAACATGTCCAGTTCTTTCATTCAGCGCCTGCATCATTGGAAGGAAACGGATCAAGCCTAGGTCCATTTTCTAGCGCTTAGCGGAACCAATCGAGCCATCTCTGGGTGGCCAGTACCTGAACACATTCCCACTTTCATGACAAGGTGAACATGGTTTCCTCAGAAACATCAACCAAGTAAGCGTGTTTCATATTTTTGGTGGCTTCCCGGATTTCGGGATACAATATTTGAACCAATGGCAGAAGGACTTTTTTCTCCACGGCATGACCCCTTCTGTAAGCCCAGCATTGTCCAGAAGTGCTGGACAATGCTTTACCAGCGAAGCTATAGGTGGGGCAGTGTTGCTGGAAGTGCTGACGAATCTCATAGCTTCATGGCTGCAGTACCAGAATTGAATGAATGAATATATGTGATATGTATACCTTCAGTCTGAGCATTCATCCCTGAACTTCAGCCATATGTAATTCAGACTCTAGACCAATTAAATCTCTACTAACCCCTTGATATTTATATTTATTGCAAGACCCATGGTTTCCTCGAGTTACCCAAGTAAAACATCCCATAACCAATTCAAACGACGGAGGCCGACTTTGGGCCGAGCTCTGGCTACAAGTTGCTGTTGCCTGTGCATTTCTAGGTGCCTTGAAGATGGCCCAAGTAGTCATTTCAGGAATCCGTGCCAAGCCAGTGACATCAAGATTAATGTTAGTTAAGAAATAATGAAAACCATCCATATGTTCATGGTTTATATAATGTTTATAATCCCGCCCTTGTATGGTAAATTTGGGGATGCTTTACCGTGTTGCTTTACTTCCATTAAATACCAATCATCAAAGTTGATGGGCATCTTCAACCTTGTCATGTTCCACGAGCTCCTTGAAAGATCACATTCTACACCGCCGCACCTGGCTTAGTTTACCCCACAGGGCGGCGCATCGCACGCCCTCAAAATAGGCCCGGAAAGGCGGACCTATTGCAGCCCCAAAAACAATGGGATTCGGCAGGGTGAAGCACCTCCGAAGTTCCAAATGTTATGAGGTGTTACAATCTGTTACAAGAATCTGAGCCAAGTGCCACAGAGCACAGAAATGCAGAGGATGTACAAGAGGCCTCAAAGGTAAACATGATGAAATCATATGAAGTCCTTAGACCTCCCCTGCCGAATCTCTGAGGATTTCGGGAATGTCTCCGATGTCTCCCATCCTCGCGCCCTCCGAATCATGTGAGTATCTCAGCATCTCAGCCAAACGCGCCATGTCCATCTCTGAGTCTCTCAATCCTCAGTTGGGAAGACTAGCAGATGCGCCATCCCATCTGCAAACACCTGGAACCCCATTGGCCCATGCCATACAACCCATTCTGATCAAGCCATATCAAGCCCAAGCTCGGTCACCTGGAGGCAAAGCAGTGTGGGCCATATAGAACTGACGCAAGTGTTTGTGAAATTCCTGGCCAATTCGGAAAGCACATTGCCAAGTTCATTTCTGCAGCATGGTCTTTGAATGTCTTTGATAATGTTGGTATGATGTGATATGGCACTGGGTCAAAATATTCAAATCGTTCAAAACCCCAAAGTTTGGCGACCGTCCCAGTAGGTCTGGTCCTCCCAAGCTTGCATCTGCTCTGCCATGCTGGTCCCGTTCACTTCTCGTTTCAGCCGCTCCTGGTGCGCGCCAGTCTGATGGGACGTGGTCTGTGCGCATTTTGGGTCTGGGTCCCACAACATGATCTCAAATCCTTGAAGTCTTGAAGCACAGGCAGTCCTCCCGCAAAGAGCTGTGCATCTCGGATCGAAGCCCCTGCAGGGTGCAGTATGACTACAGTATGAGTAGACTGTCAGTGGACACTAGAAACAGTCCAACACACACATTGCCATGCCAACAAGGTCCCAAGATGTCCCAAGCGCACCTGGAGGCCACTCTCCAAGCCATCTTCCAGCAACCGCAGCTGCCCCTGCATGGAGCGGAAGCTGCTTTGAGATTCGCGCCAGTCCTCCGATGGCATCCCGTTGCGTCTGTCTCAGCATGTCTCAGCTGATAGGGTCCATGGATGTCCATGGGTCCATGGGTCCATGGCCTCCAAGTTGCCACATGCAAATCTTTGAAATGAGAATGAACCCATTTCAAGGATTTTCAAGGTACCCTGGGTACCCTATGAAGCAATCTCTGGTCACTCGGTCACTCATCAAGCTGCTCCTGACGTACGCCATGCCAGGCACCTTCGAGCCGACCCAGCCGGTCTCCCAGGCCTTGCAAATCTGCGGGTCTTCAGTACAAGGATGGGTTATGAGATGCCATGGGAGGCCTCAAAACATTACATGAAACGTCATGAAACTGTGGTTTCATCTGATTTCATCTTATTTCACCCCCAAAACCTACAAAGTCTATCGAGAGTCACCCAAATCATCCACTGTCTCATCCAAAATCTGATGGATCCGGCCATGGGCCCAGCCGGGGTCCCCGCTGTTTCCCAGACTCGCCAGGTCCCCGTTGATCCCACGCGCTTGCTCTTGGCGTTCGGCGGTCTCCTGGTGGAACTCGTGCGGATCCATAGGCAGACCATGGTAAGAACTATGGGGTCACATGGAATTTTCTAATTTTGGATTATTGTTGGACTAATAATAAGTATTGAATTGTAGGAATAATAGGGAGGATAAGAAAGATAATCATAACAAGAAGAATAGTAGCCGCAACACAAACGTCTTATAACTGAGAAGGTTGGTGTGTATCTCTATGTTTATCTTGTTGTCGGGGTTGCGAAAACTTGGCAAGGCAATCCAGCTGTTTTTTTTGTCAAGTTGTTTTGAATCTGGCTGAGATGATCTGAGATGACAAGAGTCAAAATCTAGAGATTCTTGAGAGCAGTGGTTTTCTATGATTCCCATTCAAGCTACAGCAACCTGTCCTTGCTCAAGTGATCCAAGATGGTCTTTTGAGTTTCTTTGCAGTCCAGGTGTGCCACGGCAATCTGGTCGCTGACCAAGCTCGAGAGCTTGGAGGTCTCTGTCTTCAACATCTGCTCAAAGACCTGGAAGGGGGTCTAAGGCCTGAAACTGTTCTTATTCGCACAAAATTCAATCATATGCTACATGTGTATGTATATACATGTGTGTGTGTGTGTGCACGTATGTGTGTACATAAGTCATATATCTCTATCTATCTGTCTATCTGTCTATCTGTCTATCTGTCTATCTGTCTGAGTCTATCTGTCTATCTCTCTATCTCTCGCTTTCTCTAGCTACCTTCTACCTATCTACCTATCTACCTATCTACCTATCTATCTATCTATCTATCTATCTATCTATCTATCTATCTATCTATCTATCTATCTATCTATCTATCTGTGTGTGCATGCAATCAGATGCATGTATTCATATGTATTCTACATGTTCCAGATATCGGGCTCTGTGTGCCAACATCCAACAAGCAGATCCCATTTGACGCATTTTCCCACCTCGACCATCGCGTTGCGTGAGTTGACCTCCTTGCACAGGATCAAGGGATTTCAAGACCAAAATGCAGAAAAACACAATTTTGCAAATCAAATGTAATATAATGTTAGTCAATAGTAAGCCATCTCCAATTTTAGCATAGATAGACGGTACAAACATGCAAAAACATGCGAAAACATGCAAAAACATGCAAAAACCACCAATGTATATGGGTGGGAAACCCAATGCCATAAACAACTACTTGTACCATTTGAAATTTGTTATTTTGGAGGTGGTTTATGACATTGGGTTTACCACATTAGACGCTTCCCGCATTTGTTTTTCCTGGCTCAGGGTGGCCCCCATCCATTTCGAGCTGCTCTCCAGTTCCTTCGGGTCAAGACTGGTGCGGCCAATTGTGGCAGGGTCTCAATCGCGGGGCTGCTTCAAGGAAAAATTATGCCAGTCAAATATATATATATATATATATATTTATACCCTCCAGCGATTGGATTTAGCATAGCTATGGAAAATGGCCCATTGACAAATGCTTCTCAAGTCTTCACAACAAGTTGGAATTGGCCATAGCCATATTAAACGACCAAAGGGTAAACAGCATGCCTGCCAAATCAGATTTTGTGACCCTCAGGGGCGGTGCCGTCATGGGCCTTGCACCGCTGCTCCAGCTCTTCGCATTTCAGCTGGAGGCCTTCCGGTATTCTGTGCCAGGGAAATGGCATGGTCATCCAATAATCCCATCCCCCTACAATGTCTGCACTCACAAAACCCCAACGAACAGATCCGATACTCAACATTACTAGACCGGGGTTTCTAGGGAATGGACAGCCTTCAACATCCGAAACTTCCCAGCCTTGCGTGTGGCGCTCCAAGGTGGGATCTATCGAAGCCTCTAAGTCCTCAATGCGGTTTCTCAAGTCGCCATCCTCCTGTCAACTGCTTTGAGATTGGCCGAGCTGTGACACCGAAAGAGTCACACACGTCTTGTGGACGTTGGAAAAATGCAGAGGAGAACTCCGGTTGAAGCGTTTTGCATTTGCTGCGCCCACGTGGCAAGTGACGTTGACAACCAGCGGCAACCGGCAAAGTTGCTGATCTTGCAGTCCTTGTACGAGCATCTGTCATCGAACTGCCTCAACACCTTGCAGCAGCAGTGAATCTACAAGAGATCGTGGAGGGACTCAAATGTTTCATGGGACTCAACTGGGTATAAAAATCAAATATCTATAAATCGGGATTGAACCAACAATAATCATAATGCTAGAAAGCTACATGCAGCATATACCCAGCAATCATCCAACATGACCAAGAAAAAACACGTGTCAATCGTAGATCATCAGCCTTGCCGCCCTGGTTCAAGTACCGGAGCACACCGCAATGACCAACTTCTGAAATGATTGAACTGAAATGAAACGGAAAGAACTTGTGCAAAATTGCTACATCAAACATGATCAATCATAATACAGTAGCAATAATAATAGCAATAATAATAATCATCATCATCAAATATCAAATATCAAATACCAAATACCAAATACCAAATATCAAATCGGTGTATCTAAACATGTGCAAACCCATTGCCTCTTGCCATTGGTTCTCCAGCTTTTGCTCCAAGTTTTCCCGCAGGATTTTCTGGCTCTGCTCCACTTCGCTCCTGTGAGTCCTCAGATACTGCGAGGACCCAGGCACGAGGGCCAACAGCTTAACAGAAGCGGTTTTCAACCGCAATTTCATCATGATCATTGGATTGGTTTGAGGGAAAATCTACAGGAAACCATGTTTTTTTTACATGACAAATGGAGGTTTCCTGTAAATGTTCCCTTTAACCAATCCAATGATCATGAGTTTCAAGTCGTGAAGTCTGTGAAAATTATGGAAATTGATCAGCTTCACACTTTCATGACGTAGACTACCCTCCGGTAATTCAACAGTTTGCTATTGAACATGGCCCATTTGGCTTGATGTTTTACCTGCTTAAAAAATCTTTAAAATGGTAAATGGTGGCTTTCCATAGCAAAACTGTTAAATTACCAGAGGGCATATTCACCATTTTCAGGTACACCCAACTTGGATGTACTTTCTCTACTGGCTACATATACCACAAACATATCACCCCCCGAAAATAAAACACCATACTTGTTGGCCGACCCCCCCCATGAAAAATCTCCAAGCGTCTCATGTGCGGCCATTAGTGCCCGCAAGCCTGGAGTCAGAACTTCATCATGCAGGTATCTTTATTTAACAAAATCATACGCCCAATTATGGCAATGGACTATGGACCGGCTTTGTGATTCTTGGATATTCTTGGTACGACACTTTTGTTGGGTATCATCAATGGACACAACGAGCTGTTTCCTTGGCCATCTTCCTTTTTCGGTTGTTTTAATTGGTTCACTTCCATTGCTACAAGGTGGTGCCCCAGCCAGTTCGTTCGCTCAGTTGGCGCAAATAACTCCAATACCTTGGGATTATAGTAGATTAGTAGATGTATCTATACGATTCTGTGGATTATAAACCCACTCATAACTGGGGTAACCCCTTGTATGCTTCAATGCTTTGCAGCTTGCATGAAGTCTAAGGCCCTGACCTTTGCGCATGCGGTCGTGAAGCTTGGTGCCTTGAAAAACGCAGGGAAATGGAGAAATCCGCTGGTCTGCACACTAAGAACATGTTGATTTTACCATGAAGAATGGTGATTTCACCCATCAAAATGGGATACTCTCCAGTAATTTAGCATAGCTATGGAAAATTGGTTCATTTACTTCGATGATGTACCTACTAGAAGAAATGGTGAGTTTCCATAGCTTACCAGAGGATAAAACGATATAGAAAGCTAATCCGAAAAGGAGCTGCAAACTGAGGCACTGTGTTCCATCACCATGGCATGACCCGACTTCCACTCGTCCACTTGTTGCCTCGAGGGCTCGCGACCAGGAGCGTGCCATGCCAAGTACATGCGACTCGGCAGCCCATCATTTTTTGTGGGAAACCACGGTGAAAGTGGAGAATATCCACTGCTTTTGGTTGGTGCTTCCCCTGCAAAACTGGAGATTCAGTCACTGTCATTCACTCTCCCCATGTTTTTCCACCTCTTTTCCCCATGAATTTCATAAATTCTCCATGGTTTTCCCATGTTTTTCCCACGGGAAAAATTCGGGCGTCCCACTGGACAAGCTACATGAGCTGATCCTTGAGTTGCGTCATCTGCTTCATGCTCACGTCCTTGCCACTGGAGAGGCCCGAAAACACTAGATGTTGATGTTACCTTGAAAACATATTGATTTAATGATGAGATTTAATGGGTTGTAATTATATTCGGATTTAATTAACCCATCAAACTGGGGATTTAATGGCATATTCAAGGGATTCCCTCCTGTAATGTATATAATTGCCTGTCTATTCAATTCTGTCAGTCATTGCAGGGAACACTCATATTGGGTTTCTCTGAGAATAGGGTACCCGGGTACCCCGACATTTGATGGTTTATCAATGTTTATCATAAGTTTCCCCATTGAAATTGCATTTTTTTTATGCAATTTTGGTGTGCCCCACTTTCAGACATACCCAAATTGCATCTTGTTGGTTTCATATCCTATTATATTCCCAATATATTCTGGTCTGTTTCCCCCATTTTTTGTTGGTTAAGCCCCTATCATTGAATATTAGTTGGTTATTGGTTGTTGTGTCATATCCCATCGGCGTCATCCATTTTGAATAATAATGGTACATAACATATTTATATTAGACTGCCATCTCATATCCCAATAAATATAAGTTACTAGAAATCCGGATGGTTACATCACTAGTTATATATCATTAAGTCTTAGAAGTTACAAGTGCAAAATTGAAATCACCATACTCATGGGGGCCTCCATATCCCAGCTTTGAGGGCTCAAAATCCCCACAAAATCGCCCGATTCATCGCCCCTTTCATACTAGACACCCCATAAATGGAGTTCCAATTATGTGATTTCAACCCCTACATTCCATCATTGACCATGGTTTCTGGGTGTAGAAAATATGACCGGGTGAAGGGATTATATCAACCACATATGGTGGTTTCCTAAAATGAGGCTCCCCCCCAATCATCCATGTTAATAGGATCTTCTATATTCTTCCATTAAGAAACATTTATTGACCATCCTTTTTGGAGATCCCCCTTTTTAGGAAAGCTTTCCATATTAGTTTCCCAGGTAGCCCAGATTCCACCGCGCTCCGCAGCTCTGAGACCTGCCCGGGAAACGAAGAGGGGAGTACTGCCGACTGGTCGAGCAAAAAGTCTAAACGATCCGGCAATGGGGAAAATCATAGAAAAACCACGGGAAAATCATGAGAAATCCACCCCTTGACCTATGGTTGATGATTCAGCTACATGATGATTTCAATTATGGTACTCGGATTCCATGCTGCGATTCCATCAATTCAGTGCTCCAAAGCCAAATCATCCGATCAAAGGAGTCTCTCCCTCTCCGCCTCACTCTCGAGTTTGGGGAAACTTGTGGTCGTCCAGCTTTCCAAGGATTGGACCCGCTGCTGAAACTCAGACTCCTCCCGCGCGCTTGGGAAAATGTGGACAACCATAGGCGGATTCAACTCAGAACGATACGGCCAATGACTAAAACATACGAAATCCATGGGAACCATGGGAAAAATCGTAACAGATGGGTAGGTCTAGTGTAATTAATGTTGTATATCCAGGATTCCCAACCCCCGGGGCTGTTGAATTGGGTTGAAGTTGATACCATTTTGATGCATGTCAGCAGCAAATGATCACTATTGGGGGGGGAAACCCGCTAATTAATTACTCAACCAGGGTGTGTTGATCCAGGGGTGAGATTTATTAATATATTATATTGAAGTGTTGATACACCTATAATATATAATATATGATGTTCAACAATATCTAATTGTTGTTACTATCATGTTCAAGATTTCCAGGCATTTCCTGACAACCTTTTGGGAGGCATTTCATGATCTTCCAGCAACTCCTGTGATGCGCGCCGCTGGACCTGCAAGAACTGGATGGCTGGGATCATACAAAATCACGGCTTGGCCAACAGCAATCTGGGGTCAAGCAAAGAGAAATGACTGGAAGCATCAAGAACATCTCAATTGACAATTGAAAACCCTTTGCTTCAGAGATGATTATTAGTGATTATTGTTCCCATTGAAATCTCCATCTATGGCTGATTTTCCGTTGCCACATTTGATTCCCGGAGGGTAGATTTCATTGAAGGCATCAATTGAGGTCGCGTAGGACTAGCCAGTCATGTCGCCCTTGGTCTGGTTCGATTGTCATGAGGGGTTCAGCCTTGGTCCAGCCTGATCAGAAGCCGAAACATCCCAAACTTCCCAAAGTGATTTCGATGTTCCTCCTTGAAATTGGCCATCTAGGACTTGCAAAAGTGTGGCTCTAAAAAAATGCAACATGTTATGTACCCATTTCACTTTTGAAATACTGTATATAACATCTATGAAAATCATTGAACATCTATCAGCCCTCAGGCTTCGGGCACCTCAGATCGGATCCTCGCCATGCCCATGTGCGTCTCTTCCACACCTCGCTTCGGGTGGTGTCCTGAACCTGGTTCAGCCTATTTCCAAGGCTGTCTTGCTCCTAGTTGCAAAGCGTATTGAAGATATGGAAGAACACTAACCCCACCTGAGCAAACACGTTCCAACCCTTCTTTCCCGTCCATTTGGTGCTCCCATACATCTATCTGTTTTAAAACATCTTTCCCCACTGCCCAGCCACTGAATTTTCCAGGCCACTCTGCTGCAGCATCGTCCCCAAGCGATGCTGCATCTCCCGGCTTTGCAGGTGTTGGTTCTCGAAGTGATGGGACGACTTCTGTTGCCTTAGGCACCGTGGAGAAACTACGGCCAACAGCCAACATACGCTGGGTGGAAGAAATCCTGCACCACCTTGGATGGTTGAAACCCTACAAATAATGGGATAAACTGATAAACCACCGATCAGCTGGTGCAGGATTTCTTCCATCCACAGTATGTTTTGAACTTACCCTCTGGTCATCAAACGTGGCAATGGAAAAGTCCCTGTAAACGGAGGTTTTAAAGTCTTTTGAATGTGGTCAATGATAAATCATCTATAAATGATAAATGATTAGAAATTGGGAAACATGGGGATTTTGTCCATTGCCACGATTACCGGAGGTAGCTAAAACATAACTTATAACTTATAAATCACTCCAAAGAAGGCAAATACCACCAACAATCTATATACAATCTACCGTCTGGTCATATCTAAGATGAAACCCGAAGAATGAAATGCTGGAAATGTATGGACATGTTTGGAATGGCAATGTAATCTACAAAGACATTGGGGGAGTCTCTATCCCCCTCTCTTCTGGTCATGTTGCTCCTTCTTCATCTGGTCCAGCTCCTGATGCAGGATGCACTGAAAAATGTGCGCTGACTCTGATTGACAATCCTTCAGCAAGTGACATTGGCAGGCTCCATTTCGGAGTTCTTTAAATCGGAAAATTAACAGTGCAATTGGTGGATTTTCCAATGCCATGTTTGATTGCCAGAGGGTAATCTGTGTCTCAGGGCCTCCCCCCAATGAATCCACCAGCATGTCTCAGTCGGTGTCTCGCATTCGGCCTTTGGGTCCAGCTGCCTTTCCTTTTCCGCAGATTTCCAATGGTTTCCTTCACAAAAGCACCGTGCTTCATCCTCCAACTATCCGCTGTGTCGACCAGGGGACGCGTCCTTCCACTGACACGTCTTAGTGGCGCAATGCCGACTTCAAACTCAATGCCCGAGATGTCACGGTCCGAAGAAGCTGGTTCTTAGAGATGCCCATGGCATCCCATGGCTGCCAAATCGAGGTCTTCCAACTTGCAGAAATCTGGGTTAGGATCATCATCCCCATGAAACCCCCAACCAGCCGCACTGGTGCCGTGGCTTCGCGGTTCATCCGGAAGCTTGCAGCCTCTGACATGTTTCGCTCACCTGCGTCCATGGCGATCGGCTGGTGGCCGTCTCGGTTGTGTGGGAACGGTGCCCGCAGAGCAGGAGCCTTTGAATCTGCTGAGCTCGGTGGTCTGTGCTGCAAAGATCCCAGCGGCTGGAAGTGCCCTGGGCATCAGCCACTGGTATGTCGCAGCGCGTGCCTTGGTTTCCGCAGATTCCACTGGTGGGATGATTGTTGGTTGCTGAAGGCTGCTGGCATACAAACATATCGCTGCGGCAGCCTACTATGTTCTCGTTCAAACCTGACAAGCATTCACTGCTCAGCAGAAGAGGGCAACTGGCTTGTGAGTTCTTGATTGATGGAAAAAGTAAATTGAAACCAAATGAAACCCCAAGAAACATCTTAAGATCAGGGGACCTTGGTTTTTGCCATCCACCAAGTACGAGTTGCACTCATAGTGGCTGTTCCCTAGGGCACTCCGGATGTCTTTCTCGTCACCGTCGCTCAGTTCCAACAGAAGCCACGGCCGGAAGCGCTGCAACGAGCTGGCCGCGCCCAGCAGTGCCGCGGGGATGCTCCAGAAAGGTGCTGAGCTGAATCTGATGAAGTCCACTCCTGGTTGATCATTGAGCCAGCAGCCACCCCAAGAAAAAATAGTTATATGATGTTATATGATTTTATATGATGTTATATGATGTGATGTTATATGTAAAGTTGATTGGGGCAAACTCAACCATATTGAATCATGATCTATCCAGATCTGATCAAATCTGGCTATGCTGGCGCCTAGAAAATTATGGAAAAATAGAAATCTGGAAACCACCAGCCAGAGTCTGTCAACGTGACTCAGCAACTGGTCCACCGTCACCACCTGCACCGTCTTCATGCGCCGCGGTTCCCCATCAGTTTCATCAGGCTTCCCAGATGCAAGGCGTCGAGAGTCGTAGAAAACCCTCTCTGTGGGCTCCTCCAGCTGGATGGATCCAGGAATTTCGCCTGAATGGAGTTGGAAAACTTCCTATTTTGATCTGTTATGATTGTAAACTTAATCTTCAAAGATCCTTTCGAATCCGTTTGATCTATTTCGACCGGTAAGACTCACATTCAGAATCCTTTGAGGATTGGAGGCAATGTTTGTTTCAACCGCCAGCCTAGTGCTCCCTGAAAAGTGTCCACATTCGACAGCTGGGCCAAGGCGATGTTGGCATTCAGCAGCCGCAAGTTCATCTGCGAAGCCTCCAGTGCCAGCACACGGCCCTCGGGCGGCAGATGCAGGGCCAAAGGAATGGTGCTGGCACCGATGTTGGCGCCAGCCTCCAAGACTCTCACCTCAGGGAATATCCATTGAAGTTTTGGTGGGAAAATCATGGAAAATCGAGGGTTGAAACTTGAAACCATAGTTTTTACATGTGTTTACCAGCTAGGAGGGCTCCATGGAAATCCTGAAGATTTTCCTATCATCCATCATCCAATTCAGGTGATTGAGTCGATAGATTGTCAGTGGTATCAATCCCCTTGAATATGATTGATTAATTAGTGGATGTCTGTCGTATTACCCCCCAAAATCTGAATAATGTGAATGATAATCATCCAGGCTGCATTGTCGAAAACCATGACAATAAAGCCTAGTAGTTGAAATGAAACTGAAACTTGAAACATTTGAAGCCAACAGCCAGTCACCGGGGCCAACCCCAGTTGAAGTTGCTGGTAGATAGATCTCTCCCCTCCCAGCCATTCCCCACAGACTTCCAACGTACGTCCAACTGATACGTCGTAGACATTGTACAGCATCTGCCCAAAACGGGTGGGGATCAGGCGATGGATTCCTTGACCTTCCAACCGTGGCGCCAGGGTTGGCTGGTCCCAATCCCTACCAAAACAGCTTCGAAGTGATGCCTCAAAGTCCTGACATTGGACAGGTCTTGTTTTGGCCCAGCACTGCTCAGCTTCCTGAAATTCCAAACCACAAAATACTTGCCTCAAACTGCCGCGTTGCAGCACTTCAGCCTGTTGGAGCTCCCGGTTTTCTGCAGCTTCTCGTTTGGGCACCAGGGGCTGCAAGACCTGAACCATTTGCTTTGCAACATGGGAAGGGGCAAAGAAACTCTGCAGAGCCATTCTGGCCCTGTTCCTTTCAATTGCCGTGGGGGGTGCCCTCCAAATCTCCAACAACGCCTCCACTGCTGCCGCTCCATCTGGAGGTGTCCAACTGCCAGGGCGGTCGTTTCGGCCTCCACTGGGCGACTGCCTGGCGGTTGGGAGCAGAACTTTCCCCAGCACAACATTCTCCGCCATAGCCGTGGCCCCGTTGACGATCACTGGGATTCCACAGGCCTGGGCCTCGATCACTGGAAGGCCGAAGCCCTCAGCACGGCTGAGCTGTAGAAGAACATCACTGGAGCTGTAGAGGTTCCGCAGCAGTTCTGGGGACAACTGCTCACGGCTCGCAGAGGCGCCATTTTCCAGCGACAAACCGACATCTTTCAGCAGAGATTCGATGTCAACAGCTCCATGCAAATCAGAGTGCACATGTAAATGAGCAACAGGAGCACCTAGACATCCACCAGCTGATGTGCCAGCACACAGCTGGCCCACTTCTTGCCGAAAGCGCGCAAAGGCTCGAATGGCTGTGCGATGAGATTTCCGGTTGGCTTCTGAGCTTGGTGGTGGTGGATTTCGCCCCACCAGAAGCACCACAAAAGCTGTTTCAGGCAATCGCAACTGTTTGCGCAAATCACTGCGGGCCACACTTTCAAAGGCTAAGGGGCCCTCCGCAAAGGCTGGATGCAGCGCATGCGGGACATGGCCCAGCAGTGGCGGCAGCCACCGAATCGCTGAGACCGCGGTCTCGCTAGCGGCACCTTTGAGGACAGCTGCCACGCCTGCCAAAGCTCGTTCATAAACCCCCCGGCCCCACAGCGACATGCTCACCACACCGCTGAACAGCTCCAGGCCCGCTCCGGACCGGTCGGGCCTTGCCGGGTCGTCGCTCAGCAAAGGGTCGAAGAGTATTGGAAGCCATGACACAATGGGTGGCAACTTTGCGCCCCTCACAGCGTCTCTGACTTTTGCTGGTGGGGGTCCCAGCCACCAAGCGTCGTGCAAATGGAGAATGACGTCAGGCTCCTGGAATGGACAGCTCTCAACGGAGCTGCAAGCCCTGGCTGCGGCTGAAAAAAGATCAACTGCTCTCAGAATCTCCAACCACCCCAGGCCTTCCTCGTGTCCAGTGGGAGGTGCTATCTGCGAAGTGACCACCGGCACACCTGGAAGCAGTGCGCGGGGATCTCCAGCTGCATGCGTCAAGGCCTCGGTTTTGCTGATACCTTTGCCCGCCAGCAGTGCTTCCAAATCTTCAGCCGGGCCTTCACCCCTGTGCCTCAAATTCCACGCCAACAGCTGGACATGCCAATCTTTGGACAGTTCCGTCACCAACAGTTGCACCTGGCCACCATACCCTGTGCGGCTCACAGGGTGGAGCGAGGACAGTAGCAAAGATGGAAATGGTCTGGTGCATTCGGGCTGCCCAACAGCATTTGCCAAAGCAAGAATCACAAGGAATGCTGAGAAGGTACTATGTGCATATGGCTCCCAAATCATCTCGAGCCAAAAGCCTCAAGCCTCAAGCACTTGCGCTTAGCAACTCGAGGACACCTCAGGTGGTTTGAGTTTGGTTGTCCTTAACACTAATCCACTAGAAACTCCAAAGCACAGGGAAGCACCAGATTGAGTCTGAGCTGTTGAAGCGTGACATCTAGAGAATCCGAAAATCACACTTTCTTCCGGGCATATATTATTCATAAATAATAGGGAAGAACTGTAGCAACTGCAAGTCTACAAAATGATTCTCCACACACCTACCATCTTCCACCGCCATCCAAACGCGACTTTGTGCATGTGTGACCCACGTGCTCGAGAGGTTTCTCTCACCAGTCCTTTCGCACATCGATCAGCTGCTGCGCGAGCATGCCAGTCTGGCTGCGAATCAGCTTCCTGCGAAGCTCAAGTTTGAACCATTAAACCCTGGAACCCTGGTCCTGTTGTAATGAAACCATGACACATTGCACGCTTTCCAAATCTGAAAACAAGGCGCCACTGGGTCATCATAAGATCGGCTTGCCTTTGGTCCTTGGGTGAAACCGACAAGAATGCCAACTGCTAAAACGGCACTTGTAATGCATACAACCTGTTGTGCCCAGGTCGCAAAGTGAGAACTCAATCTTGGGGCGTCTTTCCCATTGAGTTGAGCTTGTGGGGTGCCAATCAAACCATGGCTAATCTTATGCTAGTCTTATACTTTGACAGCACCAACAAAATCAAGAAGTCTGGCTAAAAAGGGGAAAACATATCCAAACAATTTCCCGCGAACCATCATGAACCTGCTCTTCAACTCAGGTTTGCCGAGAGACTATCACACTCTCTACTATACCGTTCGTCCTTCACAATCTATCCCCCACTTGGGGTGTAGGAAGTCAGGAATACAAAGATTGAATATCACTGGGGCATCCTCAAAACAACCTTGAGGATTATTGCGGGGGAACCAAAAAAACGTGCAAAACCATATTAAACCATGTGTGAACCAAATCACATCATCTAAAATACCATGGTTTAATCAGTTTAATCCTGCAAAACCCATTCTTCAACCACATTAACAGGTGCTACCAAAAGGAAAAATAAAAACTGAAAACTCATCGGAATAAGATGTGAAAAAACCATGGTTATTTCCCATGGTTTCTCCACATCAAAATGCCAAGCATCCACTTGCTCCGACTCTTGGGCCCATTCCAAGTGCTGCCGCGCCAGCTCAGCTGCTGCCACTGAGGCGAAGGAGGTGCCAGGACAGCCTGGGAAACCGGCCATGGGTCAGGGAAGGTGGGGAAACAGCTGAATTTCCGGAGGTTTCTGGATGATTTAGGGGGAGTGTAGATGGATCCTCACTGGTTTTGGATGAGTTTGGAGTTCATATTGTTTTTTTGTGACGTTTAGATGATTTGTAGATGGTTTAGTTGTGGTGAAAAAGTCAGGCGTTGAAGATGGTTTTGACGATATGGTTTTGAAGATGGAATTGGTTTTGACTATCTTTGACTCATGGTTTTTGGTTAAATGGGATGCGAAATCGAAGTCAACTGACTGAGCACCGCGGCCTGCGCGCAGCCTGGGCTCGGGGGAAGGTTCCGGACTGAAGGAACTGAAGGCCTGACGGATGCAGCATGTTGCAGGAAAAGGTGCCATCATGGTCTCTATATGTCTGTCGATATTTATCTATATATACATATGTATGGCAAACTGAACTGTCTATGTATCTATCTATCTATCTATCTATCTATCTATCTATCTATCTATCTATCTATCTATCTAATTATCTATCTATCTATCTATCTATCTATCTATCTATCTATCTATCTATCTATCTATCTACCCATCTACCGATCTATCTATCTATCTTTCTACCTATCTACCTACCTACCTACCTACCTATCTATCTATCGTTCTATCTATCTATCTATCTATCTACCTATCTATCTATCTATCTATCTATCTATCTATCTATCTATCTATCTAACTAATCTATCTATCTATCTATCTATCTATCTATCTATCTATCTAACTAATCTATCTATCTATCTATCTATCTATCTATCTATCTATCTATCTATCTATCTATCTATCTATCTATCTATCTACCCATCTACCTATCTACCTATCTAACTATCTATCTAATTCACCAATATTTGCTCATTGGGTGAGTTCGCCAACAAAGAATGGGGCATTGATGAGTCTTGAGATGCTGATTCATGTATACGGGAAAACTATGATAACTTCCAACGCTCGGGATAAATTCCCTGACTTACCCTATGTTAGGATTGGGCTGAAAACCACACTAAACATCATGAAACATGACGCACAACCTTAGTCCCCCGGCCATCGGATCAGAGGCACCTCAGCCGACAAGCATTTGATTCTCAACAACTAGCCATTTTCAGGGCTCCTTTATTTTGAGCCATTCCCATGGATAGCAACCAGCAGTGGACCCCTACCCACTGGGCAGGCAAGCCACCTTCTTCTTCCGTGATAGGAGACAATCGGCCATGCTCCTCGTCGGGGGCCGCGGCCGACAGGAGCAGAAAATTTGACTATATCAATGGTGTTTTTTTGGTGTTTTTAGTGAAATTTCATGAAATCATGACAAGAATTTAACGCGATTTCCTCAACAAAAATTGGTACAAGTTACCAAGCAAAAATGATGGATTTACCATGATTTACCACATCCACATGGAGATTTTAAAGCATAAAAATCGAAATATATCGGGATCTGCCCAACAAACGTGATGGTTTGTCACCAATCAAATTGGAAGCTTTACGTAGGCTGTGGTGATTTAATTTGCAATAGCTGGGATCAAACCCGGAAACAAGTGAGATTCATATAACTGGCAAAATGAAAATTTTTGATTTTAGTAAAAAAATGCCAAAACATGGGGAGATTTGTGAGTGATTTTCAAAAGGATGTATTGGCAGGATGCAGCAGCCAAAAACGGTAGATCGATGGGGTCAATGGTGAATCATTTCAACATAAGTAGCAAAAATGGATGATGTCAGTGATGTCAGCAGTAAAAAAGTGATTTGGCCAATAAACATCAAGCTTTACCAGCAAATTTGGTGATTTGAGTTGCAACCAGTTGGATTTCACCAGCACAACCTTGAAAAAATGTGATTGAACCATACAGACGTTAGTCCTTCTAGCAACTTTGGAGGTTTTATTTGCTACAGTTGTGATTTTGCCTGTAGAATAGTGGTAAATTTGCGGGCGTCAGGCTTTCTTGCCCTGAGCCCCTGTGGCAGGATTCCATTCAGCGTTTTAACCAAACCTGTGAGGCGCAGCCAAGAGCTTTCGCGGCCTTTGCCGTAAAGCCCCAGGCAGCAGCTGCACTGCATTGCCGTGCTTGCTGCCACGAATGAAGTCCGCAAGAAAATATTACAAAAATTACCAAAGATGTTTCTCCGAATTGGCTTCATCAAGTTGGTTCTTTTCCCCATTAATGTGTTCAACCCAATTATAAGCCATCCAAAAAACACCGGGTTGGTATGTTTGCCATCCCCAAATGGTCGGTTTATGGCATTGGGTTGGCCACATTACTATCCCATGCCAATCATATCCCATAAATCAAGGTTGCTCCAAACACAGGTACAGGGGTGGTAAATTGACTATGTAGAGAGGTAAAGAAATTCATTCCACCCCCTGGTGGCTATCATCAATCATTTTCCTATGATAGGTTGGAGCAACCCTATGAATCTTGCCATTTCCAGAACAGCTTGGTGGCCCAACTCCATCAGCTTCAGCAGCTTCTTGGGCCATCTTCAACTTCTCCTGGAGGCGAGACACGATACAACCAATAACTTGGGGATTAAGAAAAATCATTGTGAGTGATATAAGTATAATATATATATATATGTAGATATGTATATTCATATATGTATATAGTGTGTATATATCTAATGTGTATATATGTATATTATGATATACACGTTATTGTAAATGTGTATATATATATATACATATACATATATAAGCAATGTGATGCTTTTAAGTGGTATACCCAACAAGATGTTCGATGTCTATAAGTGATTTACCCAACAAAACAAGGGGAAAGAACATTGGATCTCAAAGCAATCATTGGGCTGCTTCCACCGAAAGTATCGGGCATGTGCAAGGGACTGCAAGGGACTCAACTGTTTGGTGGTGTCAACCTCATGAGAAACACCAAGGTCAGTGATTTTCGCATCATACTAAATGCAAGTAAGTTGACAGAAATGAGAGTAAAAATAGAAAGATGCCGTTTTTAAACATCTGCATCCGGCGCATCGGCTTTTGTGAAACTGTCCTGCCAGCAATGACGAATGGATACAACTAAATTCAGCTTGAGAGGTGCGACATGTGACAAGTTGCCACATGGGATGAACAAATAGTTGTGCCCAAATATTTGGCGACACCATGACACCCAAATTATATAAGCCAAAAATTGTCTACCATAGTAGGAACACCAAGAGGTTCGGATCCCTCCCAAATAAAAAGGAACAAATCCAAACGGATTGATTCGATTTACGGGAATCATCAGGAAACCATGGTTTTGTTCCAAAACTTAGAAGCTTTTTCTGCAAGTGTTCCCTTCCACTGGATTCTGTTTGGCCTGTTTGGGCACCCCTGACACCCCACAACTGTAATGGATCCTCAGCATCCTTTCGGGCGGCTGCCTGTGTGGCCGAAAGAGAGAACACACTGGAAACACCCCTCCTTGATGTGCCCCTGGATACGAACACGATTATACATATGAAATATGTTCCAAAAAAAGAAATTGATTATACTATATGTGGCAGAGGATGGCAAACAATGTATTGATAGATGTATTTAATATGTGTATAATATAGACTACACATTGATAACTATATCTCTACATGATGTTATACATATATATATATATACTCATTTATGCACCCATCCCAATTTGCTCTTGGTACTATCATCTTCCCACAAGATGATCCCCAAAAAAATGTCTTGGTACAGCCCTTGAGGTATACCGAAAGGCTTGACCGGTTTCTTAGATGCGCTCCTCGCGTTGCGCGAGGACCAGTAGCTCTTGTTTCTGTCTCTGAAGTTCTCGGACCTCGTCGGGGGAGATGAGGTGACCCATCTAGGTTACTTAGTAGTACTTAGTAGTGCTTGGTAGTACTTAGTAGTACTTAGTAGTATTTAGTAGTACTTAGTAGTACTTAGTAGTACTTAGTAGTACTTAGAAGTACTTAGTAGTACTTAGTAGTACTTAGTAGTACTTAGTAGTACTTAGTAGTACTTAGTAGTACTTAGAAGTACTTAGTAGTATTTTGTAGTACTTTGTAGTACTTTGTCGTACTTTGTAGTACTTTGTAGTACTTTGTAGTACTTTGTTGTACTTTGTTGTACTTTGTTGTACTTTGTTGTACTTTGTTGTACTTTGTTGTACTTTGTTGTACTTTGTTGTACTTTGTTGTAATCTGTTGTACTCTGTTGTACTTTGTTGTACTTTGTTGTACTTTGTTGTACTTTGTTGTACTTTGTTGTACTTTGTTGTACTTTGTTGTACTTTGTTGTACTTTGTTGTACTTTGTTGTACTTTGTTGTACTTTGTTGTACTTTGTTGCGCTTTGTTGTGCTTTGTTGTGCTTTGTTGTACTTTGTTGTGCTTTGTTGTGCTTTGTTGTACTTTGTTGTACTTTGTAGTAGTAGTAGTAGTATATAGTAGTAGTAGTAGTAGTAGTAGTAGTAGTAGTAGTAGTAGTAGTAGTAGTAGTAGTAGTAGTAGTAGTACTACTACTACTACTACTACTACTACTACTACTAGTAGTACTAGTAGTAGTAGTAGTAGTAGTAGTAGCAGTAGTAGCGGCAGTAGTAGTAGTAGTAGTAGTAGTAGTAGTAGTAGTCGTCGTCGTAGTCGTGGTCGTAGGCGTAGTCGTAGTAGTAGTAGTAGTAGTAGTAGCAGTAGTAGTAGCAGTAGTAGTAGTAGTAGTAATAGTAATAGTAATAGTAATTAGTAATAGTAATAGTAATAGTAATAGTAATAGTAATAGTAATAGTAATAATGGTAGTAATAGTAGTAGTAGTAGTAGTAGTAGTAGTAGTATATAGTAGTAGTAGTAGTAGTATATATAGTAGTAGTAGTATATAGTAGTAGTAGTATATAGTAGTAGTAGTATATAGTAGTAGTAGTATATAGTAGTAGTAGTAGTAGTATATAGTAGTATATAGTAGTAGTAGTAGTAGTAGTAGTAGTAGTAGTAGTAGTAGTAGTAGTAGTAGTAGTAGTAGTATCTAGTAGTAGTAGTAGTAGTAGTAGTAGTATATATAGTAGTAGTAGTAGTAGTAGTAGTAGTAGTAGTAGTAGTAGTAGTAGTAGTAGTAGTAGTAGTAGGTAGTAGGTAGTAGGTAGTAGGTAGTAGGTAGT
>BGPT01000137.1:470282-481776 GCA_003297045.1 Symbiodinium sp. clade C Y103 | reverse complement strand
ATATAAGTAAATTGATTTAGGTAGTAAGTAAATGAAATTTACTTAGGTTGAAAAGTAAATTTCTACCTAAATTTTTCGACCTAAATCCCAAAATTTACGCAAATTTTTTGGGAAGTAAATTTACTAATTTCGGAGACTCAGGGTAAGCACTGTGCTAAGACAGTCAGGCCTCAAACGTGTCTTGACGCAGTTTCATCACTTCTTACACTAATAGTTGAACAGCTTGATTCTTTCAAAGTATACGTGGGCAAAACTTCACAGATGGGCATTGGGCGCTGCAATCTTTTGCGCTTGACATGCGAAATATTCAGCGGACGCCGTTGTTTGAATCCAGGAAAAGACATCATTCTCATACATTTGGGCAATCAAAAGTTCCCTCTGACAAAAATAAGAAGTTCGAAAAAACACTTTTGGGGTTGACTGCATGAGATCAATGGTTTAACAAGTGCAGATTGGATGCCTTAATGCAGGGATGCCTCGTGGATGATGTTCACTACCTCTACCACTACCACCACCACTACCACTACCACTACCATTACCACTATGGTATGCAAGTGCCTGAACTCATTCCAAGTGTTGTAAACTTCAGTCATTTTGTGTTTCACTTGGCCATGGCCAACTTCAGTCATTTTGTTTTGTGTTAACTCATCCAAGTGCCCTCCTCCAGCGCCATGGCCCACACGAGTGTATTGGACCTGGATGATGAGTTTCAACTGTTGTTGATCCCGCTCGCACTGGTCGACGAGCAACTGGCCAGGCTGCGGTTGCTATACAATCAAGTGGCGGTGATGGCACAAGATATGCGTCAAAGCGGCTCTCCGGCTGCTGGTCCACTACTCCAAGCTGCACAACAGCTGGGATATGCCATGCGGCACATCGAGGAAGAGCGTTATCATGTCATATTGGCATTACGAGCAGAAATGTTCAGATCCCTGAGGCGTGCTGGGAGGTTGCCCAGCGTTCAGCCGGAGTTTGGAGGATGATTTGCGCTGTGGCAACCAGTTAGACCCACGCTTCTCTACTGGCTGCACCTTTGCTTTTGAGAAAGCCTGAGCGCAGAAGACATCCAGTGACACAAATGTCATGCACCAGCTGTCATACATCAAGGTTTCCGCTGGGCCTTTTGCCAGCTGTCAACAGCCGCCAGCAGTGCTTTTTTGAACTATGGCCTTGTCCGGTGCTGGCGTGATGGCCGTCAAGCTGGGCAATGTTATCAGACCGAGCAAGACCAATCTCCCCAATTGACAAAAAGAGTGTGTTAGCCGGCAGACCAACAGTTTGAGTGAAAGATCTCATGTATCATCATCATCCGTCCATCCATCCATCCATCCATCCATCCATCCGTCCGTCCGTCCGTCCATCCATCCATCCATCCATCCTCATCATCTTCCATCATCATCATCTGCAATCAGATTTATCTTTGTTTCCTATCTTCATCTTGATTTGAAAATAACGCCGTGATTAGTCATTATCGTCTTTCAGCTCGTGACATCTTCCCATTCAAAGGGTCCCGGCTCAAGTCTGGGTTTATTGAGCTCGCTGGACTTCACATTCGGGAAGTGGAAAACTCAGTCGGGGCTGCTGTTAGATCCCACATACTCATGGCACACATATTGCTTCCCATCGTCCTTCGTCAATGCCAAAATGGCCTGTGGGTCACTGATACCTTCGGGTCTACGCACCTGCGGGTGCAGGCCTGCTGGCCGAAACCTATAAGAACCTACTAAGCACCCGAGTGTGCAGGCCTGCGGGCCTTAGACCTCCGGGTCCTGCGGGCCTTAGACCTCCGGCTCGAAGCACCTGAAGGGTGCAGGCCTGCGGGCCTTAGACCTCCGGGTCGAAGCACCTGAGGGTGCAGGCCTGCGGGCCGAGACCTTCGGGTCTAAGCGCCTGCGGGCACAGGCGTGTGGACCACGGGCCTAAGCACCTGTCGTGGGCGCAAGCCTGCAGGCCCGCAGACCTCTGGCCGGGTCAAGCACCTGCTGGCGCACCAGCCGACAAGCAGTGGCAACTGGGCGATAACCTCTGAAGATACATGCATGAGACTGCTCTGGTCTCAACAATTAATTAACAGTAACATGTCATGCATCGGCTGACCAGCCGCAACCGTTCAACGTCGACGGGTCAACGTCGCAGACTTTTTTCGGAAAAATGCTGCTAAGGCTGGCCTTGGGGAAAGGGACCGGGGGTGTGACTTCTTTCGCACTCTCCGTGCCCGGGGTTTGTCGGGTGCAAGCCTGGGGTATATAGGGAAAATGTCTTTTGATGTAACCATAATGCCAACGTTGCAGGGAGATTATCTTTACATCAGCATACGGTATCACTACCCGGGTTTTGTCACTGGGTAAGGGAAGAGTGGATTCGCACTGTTGGTAACTTGGAATTCTTTCCCCATTAATTTCCCCCATTTAATTAATAGTAATAATAATAATTTGTCATGTCAATACAACATGTTTTTTTGGAAACATTGACAGTTGACTGTTTAACTATTTTCGAATTTCATTGCAGCTGTTTGGTTCCCGGTGGTGGCTGAACGCGGTGCTGGTAGAGGCGAGGTTTTTGGATGATAAGGTATAGTCTGAATTGAAATTTGATGGTTTCTAATTCATGATTGATGTACGATTCATGTGAGACATGTTAATTTCAATATTCAATTCATGTTGCGCGTTTTGCCTTCTTCCCTGGGCAGGTGCGCAGCTGGGTATGGCTCTTTCCAAGGAGGGAGCTCGGGATGGCTCAATGGCCCCAGTCACGCCCCCGAGGCGTCGTGCACGGTCTGAAAGCCATGAATCTCGCGATGGACCGAGCCGTGACGAACGGACCAGGCGAGATTCAGAAGGTCCCCCTGCCAGAAGCCCTGAGGGCCGGCGTCGGGAGGGCGACGGCGCAGAAGCGCCAGAGGAGACGCCGAGAACCGCCTCCCAAGAGGCTGAGTACCAGGCCCTGACGATCTTGAGTTGGGACTACAAGCCTACTTGTCCGATAAGTAGCCAAATAGTCAAACTTATGACGGATTTTGGATAAGTAGTTCAAATAGCCCTACTTAACGTAAAACCGATTTCCGACAAACCAGTTTCGATTTCCGACAGCCAATTTGGCACCCTGTGGATCAAGTTCCCCAAAGTTGGGCTATTTGCATACTTAACGGAAATCCGATTTTCGACACATGTGTATTTAGTGGAAATCCGATTTCCGACAAGAAATCCGATTTCCGACGATATATTGCATAATATTGCATAGTAAAAGTTTTGACCGGGTCCATATGGTGGGATGTTACACTGGCTGTGACACAAATTGACAGAGAGGGACAAACAACAGTAAACAATGCTCACCAGCAATGTGTCATGCTTGGCAAGCAGAAAACATTCATCTTTGAACCTTTGATGATATGGACAACATACGAAAAACTTCAACTTGACGAAAGTCCGTGCTAGTCTCATCTCTAGTTCTAAAAGCGTGCTTGTCCGGTTGTTGCCCAAACTGCGCTGGTGGGATAACAATACCATAATTGCTACAAAAAACATTTGGGAGAACTTTAGGATCAGTCGACACACCCNTGCTTGTCCGGTTGTTGCCCAAACTGCGCTGGTGGGATAACAATACCATAATTGCTACAAAAAACATTTGGGAGAACTTTAGGATCAGTCGACACACCCGGGATTTGTAACTTTTGTGCGCACTTTAAATTTCAGCATCTCATATATGGCAACTTTCAACCAAAAGTGTGCTGCAACATGTGCATTGGCTTCTTTGGGATACCCTTTGGTATCTGGTCAGGACTCTTTCTGGGGATCTTCAATCAGAATTAANTTTCAACCAAAAGTGTGCTGCAACATGTGCATTGGCTTCTTTGGGATACCCTTTGGTATCTGGTCAGGACTCTTTCTGGGGATCTTCAATCAGAATTAAAAATATCAAACAAGGTTTGGAATAAGTCATGCACCACTCGCTGCAGTGTCTTGGATGGGTATCTTGTGATGAATTGCAATAGAGGGTCCAGCTGTGCGCTCTGAGATGCTCTGAGCAAAGAAAACACGCAGNACCACTCGCTGCAGTGTCTTGGATGGGTATCTTGTGATGAATTGCAATAGAGGGTCCAGCTGTGCGCTCTGAGATGCTCTGAGCAAAGAAAACACGCAGGTTGACGTACATACACGCGACTTGACCTTTCTGGGCTAAATCATACAGTCCCATTTGTAGAAGAGCCAGCAAAGCCAAACAAGAACTTAGCCAGAGCAGAGCACCACAAAATAAACACACACAAAAAACATGTTACAATGATACGAGTCGAAGAAGGGGAAAAGGCAATGTTTTGAACACAGCTCAACATAGTGGTAACTCAAAAAAACGCACACTGAATCTACAAATGGAATGAAAGCAAGCTGTGCTGTACGCACTGAATGGACAAGAATATTATATAATTACAATAATTATGTTTGCGGAGCATTGGGTGAAAAAACACATGCGTCATATTCCTTTTCATTGATTTATTTTTGCCATCAAACCTAATTGATGTTAATTTTGGACGTTCATTTTCGCGCTCCCCTTTCTTGATCTTTGAAAGCGAAAAAAAAACGATATAGGTATCGGTATCTAAAAAGAGAAAATATATCCATGGCTAATAAAAAGAGTCCAGTTATGATTGATGATTGGTGTGTTCGAAGTTTGGGGAATCATGGGAGTTTTCCTGGTCCTTTCATTTTGAAGCAGAACAATCAGTGGTAAATATGTTGTAGATCTCCATGATGCCTGCTTGAAAAAGCAACCCAACATTTGCTGATATCTTAATCAAAGCGACATTTTTCCAATCAAGATTTGACGAAGGGTGAATGCCGTTGTGTACAAACAGTACAACCGCTGCAGTTGAAAAGAAGCGCATTATTTGGACAACCTAAAGCTCTCGGAATACAATGCGGATCANAAGGGTGAATGCCGTTGTGTACAAACAGTACAACCGCTGCAGTTGAAAAGAAGCGCATTATTTGGACAACCTAAAGCTCTCGGAATACAATGCGGATCATTGTAGAGACCAAGCATCAGGCATCAGTGACATTGTTTGTGCAAAATCCCAAGTGTCACAAAGAGAGTTCAGGAAGTACTGTACTCATTTCGAATTTCAAGTCCGAAAATGATGTGGCTCAACATGTGGTCCAATTTTAGAACGCCGCTGCACCGTGTATCGTTGATTATTGTTTTTGTGCAAAATGGTTCCATGAGGGCAATGTAGGCCATAATAGCACTAGTGCCAAATGTGGTTTTGAAGCAAGCATTCATTCACTTGGCACCCTGGGAGGTGAAACAACAAAGATTTTGAGGAAAAAGTGGAAGAAGGGGATATAAGATTTCAAGACGCCACGGATATGTGCAAAGATGAAGCGGACTTGTTCGAATTGAGCAATCAACAGAGCCAGCTGAAACATGAAAAATTAAAGTAAATCCGACAAATGTGTATTTGGATGGGATGAAAATTGATTAAAATCCGATAAGTATATGATTTGAGGGGCTAACGGAAAAGCATAAGAATAGTCAGTGCATCCTTTTCCGATTTGGGACTATTTGTAGACTTGGATCCTCAGGGATATAGCATGAATGTATATTGAAAAACCGACAAATACCTGGCTTTACGGGCTAATAGAAAAGTATACCTGTGGGAGCATACTTATCCGATTTTGAGCTATTTGCCTAATTGGATCCTCAGGGAGGTAAAATACGGCAACAACAAGTGCGAGGTCTGCAAAAGGGAAGTTGGTGGTGGGAAGGCCGGAATGAAGTTGCACTGCGAGCAAATACCACTTCCAATGCAAGTACTGGCGCAAAGGCATGCCTTGGGAGCAGGCCAAGGGACGCGGTGCTCGCGAGTGGGAGAAAGCAATGCATAGCCTGAACGTTGCTCCCTCTCGTGAAAAGCCTTTGACCATGACGAGTGCCGCGACCGCGGTCGCAAGTCGGAGCCCGCCAGGTTGCGAAGTCGCACCTGGCGTGAGACGACAAAGTCTCGCACCCCTCGCGGCCGTTCTGGCTCGCCTCGCCGTCGGCGAGGCATCGCCAAGGATGATGAGGAGCTGGTGCTGCGGCACGCCGCAATGATTCAGGCGGAACGTGCCCGCCGTGAGAAAAAAAAGCACGACGAGGAAGCAGCTTCGGCTGCAAAGGCTCCGGCCAAGTCGTCCGCCTCCAAGGCCAAGTCCAAGAACGACGAGCAGAGTTCAGATGAGTCGTCCGAAACTGATTCGGACGAGGACAATGACAATGGCAATGAAAAGGCGAAGCCGGCTGCAGACAAAAAAAAGGCCCCACCCGCAGCCAGACCCAAGAAGTCCACCGTGAAGCCTGCAGCGTCCACGGGTGCTGGCTCGTCTGCGGACGGGAAGAAGAAGGCCGCAATGCTGGCCAGCCTTTGGGAGGCTCACCCTGAGTCTCGGGAATATTTAGGTGCAATGTAAATTTAGGTGACACCTAAATGTATTTAGGTTGCACCTAAATTTATTTAGGTTGCACCTAAATTTATTTAGGTCATACCTAAAATTTTTTAGGTATATTTTTTATTTCGAAATTAGTTGGAAAATGCATATATTTTTGCAATGTGTATCCAAATTATGTATAAAATGTATATGTGTTTCAAAAAAAGTTTCTGTTTTTCATTTGAGCGGAGATGGAAAAGGTAGCATTTACTATATTTTTCATTAGAACACATTTACTTGAGTCATTTTCATTTCTTACTTGAGTGTGTGGCCAGATGTTGTTACTTGGGGCAGATTTTGGCAGAAGGTGAAGTAGAGTTTGANGAGTCATTTTCATTTCTTACTTGAGTGTGTGGCCAGATGTTGTTACTTGGGGCAGATTTTGGCAGAAGGTGAAGTAGAGTTTGAATTTGGCAGCTGGCTTCGTTGCTATGTCAGCTTTGGATGCTGCGGTGCATGCCAGGATGGCTGCTGCGGCGGAGGAGAAGGGCAATAAGCAGAGTTCGAGATTCCGCCTGATTGCTGACGCAACCATTTCGGTGCATAGCATTCAAGCTGTGTTGACAAAGTACTGCGAGTTAAAACAGGAGAAGCAGCTTTGGTCTTTGATCTGTCCACCTCCGACTGGTCCTATGTCATATGGTTGGCACTCCAAGCCTGACGGTCCGTGGTTGATGAAAGTGGCTGGCTTACTTTATGACTTACTTGCGATCTGTCCCAACACCAAGCTTGTGAGCAAGAAGGTTGTGNTGGCTTACTTTATGACTTACTTGCGATCTGTCCCAACACCAAGCTTGTGAGCAAGAAGGTTGTGGCAGCGCTCAAGGGCATGGAGCAGAGCTTTTCTGCGGAGTTTCCTCACACGAAGCATTTGAGCAAATCCGACTTGATGGACAAGGTGGATGTGACCTTGCGTGTGCTTTTGTCGATGATGCGGCAACTGAAGTGTTCCCAGGTTTTGAAAAGCAGAACCTATAGGATGTTGAGCAAAGCCGACCAGTGCAAAATGGACATCATGTTGGATCGCGTAGTGCTTCCGCCGGAGCTCATTGGGAATGAGAACTTTGAGGATGAGGAGCGGTACGAGGGTGACATTTACATGACTTCTTTCGAAGGTTCGGAGAAGAGTTTAGAGGTGGCATCAGCTATGACGTCTTGCCAGTTGGTTCCTGTGGACAAGCAGCAGGTGAAGGCCCATGTACCTTCGCCTTGCAGGGCTTCCGGAGGTCAGAACATGGCTTGCAGGTCTGTGAAACCTTTGCCTGCAATCTTTGGCAGAATCTTAGGTCAAAATGGTTCAACTCCAGTTGAGGTTGGTGTGTCCCAACCGGCAAAGTGTGCAGCCAGTGTTTTAGCATTGGCAATGAATCATGCGCCAAAGGCAACCATGAAAGAACAAAAGACGGGCCAGAGCAAGAAGGGTACCAAGAATGCCCAGAAGGCATCGGTGAACAAGCAGAAGAAAGGCAAATGCAAGAAAGATTCAGGGAAGCCAGCCAAGTCGGTTTGTGTGAAGAAGAAGAACACTGTGAAGGCCAGCAAAAGTGCTTCTCGCAAGGCTGCTTCATGCCCCATCGATTCTTCGCTTAGTTTGACTTACAAACCGGGTGAGTTAGCCTCTCAAAGAGAGCGGTATGTGCAGGAGCAGATGGATCATGGTGGCATGAGCAAGCGAGAGGCCATGCAGGCCTGGGCTACGTCTCTGCGTCGCGCTGAGCTTCTGAAGGATCTTAGTGTGAGTGAGCTGGTTAAGCGTCGGTTCGCTCCGCCTGGTTCGACTACTAATCCTTTTGCTGAGCAGGTTCAGCGCGCTTTGGCGGCTCCCAACGTTGACTGATTTCCTATCAAGAAATTATTTTTGACTTGTCTCAGTGCGCGCTGTCTGACTTGGGGTTGGGGATGTTTGAAAAGACATGACATCCCAATGGTAAATTAGACGAGCTGTCGTGTTGATCACGATTTCATCGAGAGATAAAAGGTTACTACTTGCGTTTTTACTTGAGACAGAGTTATCAACATTACTTGAGTCAATGAGTGGCATATGTGAGACATCG
This sequence comes from Symbiodinium sp. clade C Y103, assembly GCA_003297045.1. Classification (NCBI taxonomy): domain Eukaryota; class Dinophyceae; order Suessiales; family Symbiodiniaceae; genus Cladocopium; species Cladocopium sp. clade C. The sequence goes on along the minus strand of BGPT01000137.1, from coordinate 473,261 downwards.
GAGATGTTTAGGCATGAGAGTCCTATATTTTCAGCAATTGTGGATCGAATGTGACTTTTTTTGTTGCCATCAGAAATTTCCATTTCCTAAAACGGAATCAAGCTTCGTCATAATTTTTGATTTATTACAAACAAGAAACTAAAATGATCATCTGGTTTATGCACACATTTTTTTGGTCAGAGATAAACGTTGTGGAACCTGGCCATGGTCTATGAGCTTCACGTTGATAACGTGAAATATTGTGTGGGACCTCAAGAAGTGAGGGATGTTTTGCNGTCAGAGATAAACGTTGTGGAACCTGGCCATGGTCTATGAGCTTCACGTTGATAACGTGAAATATTGTGTGGGACCTCAAGAAGTGAGGGATGTTTTGCAATCGATGCAATTAGCCGACGGTCTCCTCGACGTTCGATGTGATAGGGCCGAAGGATGGAAAGAAGCTTTCGAAAATATGATTCGCAAATGGGGTCCAGCTTTTCTCTTGAAGTTGGTGCTGACATATGACTCCTTGGAGAGGGCAAAGATGTGCGCATATGNAAGCTTTCGAAAATATGATTCGCAAATGGGGTCCAGCTTTTCTCTTGAAGTTGGTGCTGACATATGACTCCTTGGAGAGGGCAAAGATGTGCGCATATGCTTTGCATGGTCGCTGGATTCGAGGTTTGAGCAAAGAAGGTGACGACACCTGTCACTTGACAATAGTATTAAATTTCAAACTTTTTCATTGTCATTTACAAAAGAAATGAATGGAGAAACCAAGGTCTCAGGGCCACTACGTACGGCGATCCTGAAGCACCACAAACGAGTGGAGTTTATCCATCTTCTGCACAGTGCTCTGGTGGATGCCGACCTCCTTTGCCTATCTATCCGGACTTTGTGCGTGTATCTACAAGTCCACTGACACCATTTATGTCTGCTCAATTAGCCAAGAATCCTGCACTACGTTTTGTACCGAGTAATCAGGATCCATTGATGTGTTCAAGCTCCTCGAACAGTTCCTTGGGACTTTCTTCGGTTCCGACGCGGCCATCGCTACGTTGCAATCCGTATGTTCAGGACACGCTTGGAAGTCGAGCAGCGGTGTTTGGATCGGAAGCATCATCTTCTTCCTCTCAAGCAAGGGCAAGGAGTCGATCACCACGCACCTTGCAGCCTCGTAGCATTGCGGAAGTTTCGAGGTCATTTAGACAAAGTCCCACCTTGGACTCCACCTCCGATGAGGAGCTGCGTGCTGGTCTGCTGCAGTTTTTGCAAGACGACTAGAGACTTCGCTTCGCCAAAATTGAAAAAGGTGCGCCTTACTTGCGTTTGACCCTTGTTTTACTTGTGTCTTCTTTTACTTGCGGCGGGTAAACATTACTTGAGTTCTTGAGGGTTGGTCTTAGCAGACTCACTATTACTTGCGTCATTTCTGGGTTGTGTTCATTCTGTTCAACTTACATCGGCCTGATCGATGTTTTTAGGTTCCAAAGGAACTCGGGAAGCCTTGCTTAGTGTATATCTACATATCCCCATGTGTGTTACAATCATCATATTTATTTGTTACTCTTCATGATACAGTATCATGATAGATTGTTAATAAAGCTTTCCTGACAGACTGGCCATGCGGCGCTCCAAGACCGTTCTGCCGCGTGTGTACGTGTACAATGTGAGATATGACGCGACCAAGAATGAGATNATAAAGCTTTCCTGACAGACTGGCCATGCGGCGCTCCAAGACCGTTCTGCCGCGTGTGTACGTGTACAATGTGAGATATGACGCGACCAAGAATGAGATCAGACGTCTTGTCTTTGACTATGCAGGAGTCAACCGTGCGCTGAAGGATATTCAAGTTGTGAGAATGGATGAGGGTCCTTTCACACCTCTTCACTGCAGCTGCTTCCTGAAGATCGACAATGCTTCTTGTCTCATGGTTGTGTGGGTACCTTCAAGGTTTGTTTTCAAGTTTACTTGTGAGCTCGTGTGATTCCTGCAAAGCGACATATGATTTAGGCAGAAGATGTGGACTGGGTCATCCGGAAGTTGAACTACCTGTATGACCGAGAGATTTGCACAGGGCGACTTGGCTTTTTTNAAGCGACATATGATTTAGGCAGAAGATGTGGACTGGGTCATCCGGAAGTTGAACTACCTGTATGACCGAGAGATTTGCACAGGGCGACTTGGCTTTTTTTCCAAACCAATACACTTAATCAAGTATTCCCCTTCAAGTAACCCCATGAGGAATAAATAAAATACATATAATAAAAACAAACCATCACTTTTTTTCTCGGAATTTAGTGTTTGTTTTGTTTCTTTGGATGACCAGTGTTTGATCCATGCAGGCGGGATAAGCCATTGCGAGCGGAGTACGAGAATTTCTTCAAGAGAAGCCGATGGGAGGATCCTCCGAACCCAGCGCATCTTCAGCGTCCAGTATCTCCCGTTCCAGTTCAACGACGAGCTCCAGATGTTGCTCCNCTTCAAGAGAAGCCGATGGGAGGATCCTCCGAACCCAGCGCATCTTCAGCGTCCAGTATCTCCCGTTCCAGTTCAACGACGAGCTCCAGATGTTGCTCCAGATGTTTCTGCTGTACCTTCTACTTGGTTTCCTCAGCACCAAGAGCCAGTCCGGNACTTAGCTGCAGGCAGCCCCACTGAATCCTCTTCAGATGGGGAGGTGGATATCTCCATGATACAGAAAAAAATTAGGAAGCTTCAACAGAAGCTTGAGAAGAGCAACAAGAAGCTCAGACGTACATGACTCCTGCGTTCAATCCTGACTGCACTGAGGCAGAGAGAAAAAAANGATGATTTGGCCGGAACTCTGTACCAGAACTTCACTGAGTTAGATCCATATGCAGTAGATGGCTGTGCAGAGACTGCTGATAAGACAGCAGACTTAGCTGCAGGCAGCCCCACTGAATCCTCTTCAGATGGGGAGGTGGATATCTCCATGATACAGAAAAAAATTAGGAAGCTTCAACAGAAGCTTGAGA
>BGPT01000137.1:407935-433328 GCA_003297045.1 Symbiodinium sp. clade C Y103 | reverse complement strand
GGCAAAAATTTGTTTATTGGACGGGTTTTCAACCAGACATGAAGCCGTGGAAATGGCTTTGAGAGAGCTCAATGCAGAGCTGTTGGGGCGGGTTTTTCAGGACAAATTTCATCATTGCGATTGTCCCGAGAAATTGTGTACCATATATGATATTTTCCCATATTGACAAACCTCAGTTCCGTCGAAAGCACATCGAAGACCTTCTCGTGTAAGATAGAAAAAAGCGTGCTGTGAGCCGTTTTGCTTTTGGGTTCTCTGGCCCACCTTGTTTATAATTTACCCAGATAATATGGAGATTTGAAATTTGCAATTATTGGGCCCTGGGGATATGAAGGCGAGATGATGAGGATATCGGAGAGATACAATCGGATCTTCAGTTAACAATTTATAGATATATGATACACCAAAAAGCAAGAGCTATGGGAATGAGTCATCACAGCACATGGGAGCCTGTTGAAAACCAGGCTCGTGCCACCCCCCTCCAGTGATTTGCTTGCTGGTTTGTGTTCACCCAGCTAACCCTAAATCCAATGGTTAATGACTATAATCCCCCAATATTTTGGGGTATACCCCATTTCCAGACACACCCATATATTTCGCATACGGCCAACAGTTACCTGACCGACCTGTTCACCAACTTCGCTAACGAAGCCTAGGCCCGATTATTCCACTAGACGATAAGTTGACTACATAGCTGCTATGGTTTAACGCCCCCGTGGCTAAAGATGAATAGGGCGTAATGTTTGATACAGCGCTCTAAAGAAAAAGAAAAAGAAGGAGAAAGAGAAGAAAAAGGAGAAGATAGACGGGGGAGATCAAGGGTCTCCCGTTCGAGCGAGGATTGGAGGACGCACGGTGGCCAAGAAGACCTTGAAGGCGTTGTACGAGGGGACTGGATTGGATCCTTCCCCAGGGGTGCGCAGGAAGTTGCAGCGCAAAGTGAAGCGTGCCCTCAAGCGCAACAAGGAGACTTCGAGCTCAACAAGCAGTTCAAGCTCTTCAAGTTCCTCGGAGCGGGCGAAGCCTTGCTGGAGGATCGAAGCAAGGTCCATCGAATAGCCTCCTTGGGGCCAGGCCTATTGGCCGCCCAGAGTGTGGGGCAGATGAAACAATACCTGACCCAGATCGCAGGGTCAGGTTGGGAGGCAGACGAGCAGTCTTTGCCCCCCATCCTGTCGCTCTACACCAGGACCTACATGATGTCCTGCCTATCGGGCGGGGTCGCCCGGGAGTTCGTGACGTTGGCACACGTTGGAGACCTTTTACTCCAAGCCCGACCGTCAGAGTCCCTCGATGCCATCCTTCAGAGGATGAAAAGCATAGAGATGACAGCATCAGGCACGTCGTGGACAACTTCAAGGAGCGCCCTGTGAATCTTTACATATTGTATATATATATATATATTGCACACGGACGTAGATGTGTACAGTTAAAGCTCGAAATAGCAGTTATCAATGGTACTGTAAGTTATATATGGTTGTAGATGGGGTTATCATTCCATGGGGTGACTTACGGACTTCGAACTGCATGGCCGGGCCATGACTGTTTGCATACATACCCAGCTCTTTTACGCTAGCTCAAAAAAACTGACATCATACATATGCCCAAACGCTGTGTCAATCTTGTCATGTTCCATGAGATGTAGAAGACCACTCACTCTTCAGTACTCCAGAAGTTTCCCTGGAAATGTTGAAATGCCATCAGAATGGAGGAGTACTATTGATGAATATCAGACTGTCCTTTTGTCCTATTAGGCTAGTTTCTATATATATACGCATACATATAGTTATTCAACTTTCTCAATGTGTAATAACACGCCCTACATGCTGTACTACGTTGGGGACATGTTTGACCTGCAAAACGCGCCGTGCCCAACGACGAAAAGTCGCTCAGGTGGCCCGAATTCCACGATCTCAATGACCAAGAGTTGTCCCTTGGCAGCTGCAATGCCTCATCTCAAATGAAGGAAATTGGAAATTGACCAAGAATAATTGTGATTTCATGGGACTATGATTGCTAAGATGGTGGATAACTAATTGAACTAGGGTTTATGGTAGATACATCAATAGTCATATAATGGGGTGTGTGAACCAACAAACATTACTCGGTCGCACCACCCTGTAAAACCATGCCTGGAGGGGTGTTTCCGGAGGATCCGATGTATGTTGTTGGGGAATCGCCCATTGAATGGAACATAGTCAGGGTACTCTAATAACTGCCATGACTAATTATTGTGAGTTGGGCATGCTGGTGGGGTATCAAACAACGGAACATGATTATTTTCAACTCCCAACTAAGATAAGTGTTTTGCTTTCTTATGCTTAAGAAATGAAACTGGTTGGTGGATGTTGGTATCTTAGAGGTCCTTTTCCAGCCGGTTGCTTGCTCCATAGAAGATGTTCCCCAGCAACCAATGGGTAGACGGTCATAAATAGTATACCAAACCGGCCGACCCCTTTTTCCGAAAAGGACAATGAACATTGATGATATTCATACTATGGCTGCTAAAACCCTATGATATTGTATCCCGTGAATATTCTAAAAATATCCATTAATGCCGCTAATATGGTTCAATCCAATCAATATCAGTGTGAAAAAAATGTGGTTTATGTAGTCGATGTCCAGCGCATTGCAAGGTCGCTTGCTGATCATACAGTTATTTTCCCTGGGTTGGAGCCAGTGTTTTGCTCTTGTTTTCGGTGAATATGTTCAGCTATGAATTAGTGGCATTAGGCTGTTTATAGTGTATTCGCACTATGTAGCATGAAAAGTAATCCCACTTGTTTTTGTTTTGAAAGACATTTATTGCATGTTTCACGCAAGGCATATCTAGTATGGATTGCCAAACTGAGGGCCAAGGATAGTGTTGTGGGATGGCCATCATGTTCCACCCTTGTCTGAATGAGGTTTGTCTTGAATAGTTTGGATGTTTTTGCATTCAGAACACAATCAGTCGGGGCACGTGTCTCGTGTTTCTTCCTGGCAGCAAAAGTGCTGATGATTACCAATCACAATAGAAACATAGGCGCGTCAAATGTTTGCTGAAATCATTCAGAGAATATGTCTCCTCAGTTTGCAACGCACTGCCAAGGAAGCTCAAAGTGGCTCAACGCATGGTCTTTCCGGACACCCAGACGCAGGCGGTGACCTCAATATTTCTTTGTTTCCTTTTACACCCTGATTGTGAGTATCTATTTGTGCATTGTTCAACACCACTTTCGGTTGATGAATATAGTAGCAGGTTAAGGGGATGATCATACTCCATTGACTGGGAATCCAGTTCTTACCAAACCAATGCAGCGGAATGACAGACCTCAAAGCTGCAGAGGTGGTGGTGCATTTGATTCGTGGCAACATTCCACCCTTTGTGGCTTAAACAACACACCGCTTCTGTGGGTAAATTCCTAACAATGGGGATGACTCCCAAACTTTTCTCTTGGTTGTTTGTTGTAATACCCATAGTTCGTTAAATTGGTTTATAACTCCAATAGCGTTATGGTAGATATATCTAATATATAGTTAATAGCGTTATGGTAGATATATCTATAGTTAATAGGGGTCATAAACCAACCAACATTTCATTGGGGTGGCACCACTTTGTATTGAAAGGGGACCCCTCTAGAGCGTTTTTAGGTTCTGCTTTGTCTCCAAACAGGTGGCAAGGAACCTGATAGTTGATCATATTTGGTACTACCTTTTTTTTCGAGTTAGTCCAGAGCCACAAACTTGCTCGTACGGTGCTGGACCCTGCTCTCACGTGTAACTGAGGGGAATAAACACCACTCAGGTATGTTCAACAGCGGTGTTTGAAACAAATTCTAATTGGGAGCAGGTCCCATCAATTCAATTTTTTTTGACACCAAAAAATGGAGCGAACATTCTGGTTTGTTAAACCAACATTTTCTGTCTGTTTTCCTCCTGTTACTGTTGTGTGTGTGTATCATATTCATATGATTTGCTGATCGCCCTTTTTCTTTGCTTCTTCCATTGAAATCTGCTGAACTTGCAAAAATATTCATATGGGGGTTTCTTAAAATAGGGGTACCCCCAAATCATCCATTTTAATTGGATTTTCCATTATAAACTATTATAAACCATCCATTTTTGGGTACCCCCATTTTAGGAAACCCCCATATTGGTATGGATCACGATTGGGTACCCACAAGATCCCATCGGTACCTTGTATGAATTCACAGATGTATATTGTGTTGCGTACTCTCAAGATATAAAATGATAGAGATTTAATATGAACATCACAATGACAATATGGTATAACAATATTTCTAAGTATTTTCCATGTTCAATCCCACTGAATCAAACCACCAGTACCACCAGGACATCATTGCTGGATGGGAATCGTTAAAGTTTGGGCGATCCTCCTCCCAATAATCACCCAAATATTGGTTGCATAACATGCAGCAACGCCCAAGATTTTGGTTGAGGACGATGTTACCCTCCAGTATTGACAAATGGAATTGGATAATCCACCAGAAATGTAAATCAAGGTGGTTGATACTTGAAGATGGATTAAACCCAATTATGTTATATATATATATATATCATATTCCGAGGTGTGAACATAAATCAAGCAGAATCATTTTGGTGTGAAAAGGCAGGGACCGTTTGATTTTGACCCATAGCAACAATATGTTCCAGGGTACACGTCTAAACATGGTTCATTTTAAAACTCGCAACAATTGTTGGTTCAATCCTCATTTTGTATTGGTGACATCCCGAACTTCTGTTACATCCCCAACTTGTATATTTATATGCTGCCAGCAATAGCTCAAGGATAATTGACTAGGATATATCCCAATAAATCCCAGTTTTCTTCAGGGTTTAGAAGCAACAAACCACTAACCATTAATCACTGATTCTTGCAACATCTAAGTGGGTGTATGGATTGCTGAATGATAGTTCATAGTCCATAGTTCATTTTGTTTATTAACCAACAACTCCTCAGTAATTTGTACCAGTTCATCAACAACCATTATCCCACATGAACAAGAAGGGTAGTACAATCACATGGTGCACCATATATAGATATATAATCATATATACATATATATATATACACAAAGCTTTATATAGCTATTCTATAATCCTCTGGACTCAGCAACATCTAAGTCCTTTTTAAAAACATCGCAGCCGCGCCTGTCGTTTCTCCAGGAGCAATGCGCTGGCACTCTGCTGGTGGGCGGCGCCGCTGGCGCGACGCGGAGCTTCTACTCCTCAGGGAGGTGCGGATGGGGCGATCTCTGGAGGTGGAGCGAAGGTGGTGCCCAGTGATGTTTGTTGGCTTAGTACCACTGTATAGTCATCCTGGAGTAGATATGGATTTTTCAATCATATTTCCATTTGAGTTGATGAATTTTTGAAATCACTATATATATTATATATACCCTCTGGTTATTTAACATAGCCATGGAAAATCCCCGCACTAAATGGAGGTTTCGTTCGCTGGGAAAATCATCCAAAATCAGCCAGCTATTCCATGGCTATGTCATGACCAGAGGGTATATACACGTAGTACAACACATCCTGCAAGGTGATGCTTCGCAGTTATAACTAGTTGATTTGTAACCTCCCGACTATCGATATTTGTGTTAGCTATAGATAAATGTGGCATGAATCCATAGGAACACATTTATCCTAGCGATATATGTGTAAATGCCCCATAGTTAGCTAAGTTGGATAAATGTGTTAGCTAAGTTTCTGGAATAATGTTTACCAACTTAGCTAACTATGGGGCATCAAATTGTTTAAAGGGGCATCAGCATGTTTAGAAAACCCAACAGATGCAGAAAAACATGTGCCAGACTAGACAAAGAATGGGACATTTACCAACCAAACTTGAAACATGATGGCATTATTAGGGAAATTACAATGCAGAAACGTGGTGTTTTGTTTTTTTGGGAGAATTTTACGTTTCTATCTTTTTCGGGGTTGCTATATGGTTCCTATCTCACAGTTCTTGACCCGTAGTTGGCAAAGATGCAAAAAACAATAATGACAAAAATGATAATGGATGGGGATGTCATGCGAAAAGTCCCAACCCAAACTAGGATCTAGCTGGAAATATTTGTTGGATTCTGAACTGGACGGGATCGTTTGAATATTTCGAAGGTGAAGGAAAGATGCGCGCGAGAAAAACATAGTTTCAAGCACTAACAAGTTGGGATTTGTTTCACAAAAATATGTGGATTTTATCTGACATATTCTGACATACTTTGGAATTTTGAATCATAAAATGAATCGACAACAAACAATGTGGCGATTTGCCAAACTGGATCTCAACCAGAAAAACCTCTTATGTTCATTCATCCAAAATAGGACAATACCCCAACATGGTCTTGTTGAAAGAACTTTGTTGACACACATGACAAATCACAACTTGGAGATGTCAACCAACAAGTGGTGATGTTGCCTGCAGCGAAGTTTGAAATTTTGACCCCAAAATACCCTCCATCAAACGTGGCTAGCTGGAAAATCCCCTATAAATGGAGGTTTTAATGGGAAAATCATCTGTTTGATTACCAGAGGGTAATCAAAACATAATTTTGTTTTCCCAGAACATGGTGATCATCGTGACCAGGTTGTTTTGTCGGATAAACACGTGGATATGAAACCCAAACTGCGAAAAAAAACGACACCATGGACGGTGGTTCCGTCTTGCCATGTTTCGTGGCGCTGGAATTTTGTTCCAGGCTGAGTCTACGTGGTAAGCCTCGACGTGATGTCAGTCCGGAAACTTGAGGGGTTCGCACTCCAGAGGGGTATGGGAATTTGTTCATCCAAAAATGATGGTTTTACCCGATAAAATCAAGGGTAACCATCAAAATAGGGGAATATTCAAGATTTGTACTTTAGTATACTTTAGTGGTTATTTTCAAAAATTGTGTTTGTCGTGAATGCATTCCATGGATTCGCTATGATATGTTGTCCAGCACAATTCATCATGTCTATATAATTAATCTGGCAGGGTATCATACTGTCATTGGATTGGTTAATGGGAAAGTTTCCTCTATATTTGATGGGAAAATCCATGGTTTCCTGTAAATGTTCCCTTAAACCAATCCAATGATACTGATATTCGCCATGAATTTTGGCAATCCAGACATTGGAATTGAACCAAACATGGGGACTTGCTACGAATTGTGACATATCATCACCCATCATGTTGTGAATATATAATACATATATACATTATACATCATTGAAAAATCATTTCACCATCTATCTTTTGAGCCTATAGACAAAGGTAAAAATCTCTGTTGATTGTAATTTGCTCAAAACAAGCTGAATCATAGGCCTCATCCCAAATGTGTTCATTGTACTTGACCAAGAAACGTGGAGGAAAAAACATGGGGTCAGAGTAGCAAGAGCAGTTGGTTATATCTGTCTATATGTACTAAATAAAAAACAATCTGCATCCCAGGGGGTAGCATGTGACTTTGTCTCAAAATAGGGTACTCCCAAATCCCATGATTTATCATCCATTTCCTCATTGGCCAAGTGGCCTGTTGACTTCGAGGTGGCTTTGCGGATGTCTTTCGCCACGGTGTTGGAACACATCCCTATCAAATATATGGGACCCTCCCATTCAGCGCAGGGGAGTGGAAATATTGAAGTCAACGAGCGGCGGAGGGCGATGCTGATGATGCTCATTTGTTGGCAGAACGATCATGGGACTTTAGCCAGCGATTTGTTTTACGGTAATGTGGTGAACCGGTAAACCCAATAATAAACCATCACCAATTTCACCATAGCTAGGGGGTGTAAACCATTCCCAAATGGGTGGTTTGTAATTGATTTACCCACGCTATATGATTGACATGTTGCTGTTTCCAAGATGAGAGGATCAACCACTTTATAAGCCAACATGCCGGAGCTTCAATGTTAAGAAACCCGTCGAAAAAAACGTGAAGGTTTGAAGTACACGTTACACCCTTTCTGGTTGGTGGCTTGAAACGCGTTGTTTTTTTTTCCGATCTTACTGGGTATAATCCCCAACGACCCCTAGATGTTCTTTTCAGATGGGTTTGAACAACCAATCAAATCAGGGCAGGGCTATAGAAAAACAGAAATGCTTCATCATCAACTGGCCGGAATTACTCTTGCATATCACGGGACTTATATCTGTTAAACATTGTAGGCAATGTTGCCAGCTGGTCATATCCCTCCTTGAGTACCCTTGGCAAGTCAATATTTCACGAGATTTGTATCCCCTTATGATCCCAGTCTGGAAATATAATGTGATAACATGTCAACCTAAGTTTCTATCTCCCTACAGTGTAGAACAAGCACTATCCTTATACAGACTTATAGAGGAAAGTCATACACAAATTTGGGTTTTGCCATGTTGGTCCATGGTATAGGAATGTATAGGATTTATAGTGTCCCCAGGAATCATCAAGTCCAGGTTTCCAACTTTTCTCTATCCATTTGGAGTTTCTCTCTATCCACGTGTCATCCACAGAATGGTCAGCGATTTCGTGATCAGCATCCTCCGAAAAAAACTCCGTTTCACCCGAGAGAAACAACGTTGCAGAAGTCGCAGAAGTCGCAGAAGTCGTGGTCCTGTTCGCTCAACCTAACCACAGAAACCATGGTAATCGTGTTCATAAGGCAAAATGAGGTTATCAGCAGCAGTTTTACATAGTGGGTACCTGAATTTTCGGACAAACCTGTTTCAACCCAGAAGCAATCACCTACAAAATTCATCAAAATTCTACAATGGGTATATTACCAACAACAGGGAGACTACCTGTCCGGTGGGAGATGAGAAGGTATGTATCCAGCAAAACTCACGTTTCAACTTGGCCAACATGGGAAAGATAACCCGCCAACTTAGGGATATACCGTGATGCAAAAAGGGATAGAAGAATAAACATCGATAGCTATCATTGACAATAGTGATGATACTTGAATGAACATCAGTCATATAGTATCAATGTTATTAAAAATGATGATGAGAGAAGCAATCATAATAGATTGATGACGGAACTACTATTGATGTCCTAGTCTGTGGGTATCTTGCTTTCCCAGAATTTCCAGAAGGAATCTCTGAGATCCAAACTTCAGGAGAAGTCCAGGTTGAAGATGGACCCAGGAATTTGACAAATACGAAGTTTTAAAATCTTGCGTCGCGTCACTCCTTCAGGGACCCTTGAAGCGGCCAAGAAAAAGAGCTGCAGGGGTTGCCAGGGTCAAATAGCTTTCCTAGTTTTGTGTTCTTGGTTGGTCCAATGTTTTGACATTCTCTCCTGCCGCCAAAAAACTGAAGTGAACATAACTATTCTTTCTGTTACTTCATGATCATATGCAAGATGCTGTCCATGAAATCATTCGAGGATTGCCCATGCTTCTGATCAAAAACTGTCCACTTTGCGTTGCCTATCAAGTAAGCATGGACCCTAAAATGACTACAATGTAAGACTTGCTATATTCTACTTATAAGTGGGGCCCGTAGCCTTAATCGACCTGAATCTTCAAACCAAACTATGAACATAGCTTCAGAGTCTATTTGCTGGTTATAGATGTTACTTCACATCAGTTTCAGCCAATGCTTCAAGATCTCAGGTTCCGTCCCAAGGACTATGAGGAGACGATTACGACTTTGGAAATGAGAAGTACTTGGTTTGCAAAATCCCCTCCCAAAGAACAAAACAACAACTGAATAAAGATATTTCATGGGGATTTGAAAATCAACTCATGTGAAATATATTTGATTTGATAGTGTATAGCCCAGCTACCCTCAAATAAACTCACACACTGTATTTTCTTTGAAAATCCACCAGAAAGCCATGGGTTTCCTTAGGTTTTTGCACGTTTTCTCGAGGATACCAACCAGTTAGGTCAGACTTCCCCCACCTGACCTCTCTGACGTTCCCCTTCTTCGATGCCATGGGGCAGCTGTGCAGCCCATGCGAAGGTGGGACCGGACCATAGATCTGGAGAAATGTTTGGGGTTTGCCTACAGCAAGTTAAGGGCAATCACCGCATGACGATATTGTTAACCATTGCTTATTGTTTTTCATGCTTGTAAATCCATTGTTTAGGGTTTCATGTTCAATGGGGATAGAATGGCCATGAATAATGTGTATAGAAGGGATTCGCAACTAGTAAGTATGCAATTGTATGCAACATGAATTGAGCAACTAATCCTATCTCAGTGAGTTATCCAACAACCTCACGTCGCGATTTGAGTGGAATGATGGGAATTCGATTGGGGTAACCATCCCAAAACGACCGAAAATTCCTCAGGTTGGTAGTTTATTAGAAATTCTCCAGATAGATGTGCCATGTTGAGCAATTTCATGCAATTTTCACAACGCACATTTGGGATTTCTGGTAAAGTAGGGCTGTGTTGATGCTTCTATGATTGGTTCTTCTATCCTCAGGTGGGTGAATATGCCAACCTTTTGCAGCGCTGTGTCAATCATTTTGCATAGGTTTTCCCTATCAAATTGATCCTCATGTTTGTTGGATATTTATCTTGGTTGAACCCAGAGTCTCATATACTGTATAGCTTTGCTGATTTATTTCCTGTTTTGTTTGTGAAAGCATCACCATTTGATGAGTGAACCCTTAATGATTTACGGTTTGTACCTGTTGTTTTCTCTCATTCATTTCTGCTCTTTCAACGACTGAATTTCTGCATTCATGACTGGGATTGTAAACCATTATAAACCAAGAAAATCACTAGAACCCATTCAACTTGATTTGGTGGTAGTTTACAGGCATTGGGGTTGGGGAAAGAGTTTGCGTTATTGCTGGGTCATTTGTCAATCATACGTCCACTTTTTTCTATGATGTGTCAACATGTAAAGGGTCACAACTATGAAAACATGTGGATTAAGTTCATATTGTTTGAACTTTGTGTCTTCCCTTTACTATGTCAAACATTTTATGTGAGTTTAAAAAACTAGTCTGTTAATTTGATCATTGTAATGAGACATTCATCCATCCTTAATTAATGATACAGTTCATCCTATGAATCATAGTTTTACCTGCATATTTGCCAGTTCAAGGGTGCAACCGCCACAGGCTCTCCGGCAAGTTCCTTCAAGTCTTCCTCCCCGAGAATGACGCGGAGGGGCGACCGGAGTGGCTGGTGGGCAGCCGCTATGAGGCGTGGGTACCTTCCTGTAATCAAACAGCTGGCTGGGAAATCCTCATAAATGGAAGTTTTCATAAGGAAAATCATCGAACGAAATGGGGCGTTTTCCAGCAAGCCATGTTTGCCGGAAGGCAATCGTGATTTATCATTTGTCAACCATCATCAACCATGATCAACCTCTAAATTCCCATTGTCTTCTACTAATATTTCACCAACCACAAAATGAATATTTCGCAGGTTCTAATATTACTATTATTTCCTATACTACTTACAGCAACAATTTCCGGGAACATCCCATTCCATCCCAAACAAAATCCTTTCCGACAGCGGCAGGTCATTCGTCCAGTGGAGTTGATCAATAAAACTCCAGTCCCTTGGTGAAAAAATGGCCCTCTCCGGTTGCATTTCATGTGGGTTTCGAGTTCAAACTTTGGCGTCCAAGAATTCTTTAGTTTCACCCCATCAACTTTCGATATATCATCTACCATATAAATCCATAGAAAGCATAGTTAGTTATAAAATGTTATAAACCAGTTTTGCTATCTATGGCCCCAAAAATGGAGGAATTTTGCTGACCTGATCCACTGGGTATTTGGATTTGGAGGATCACAGGACCCAGATCGGAGTCATAGTGAGTACGAGATCATAAGCTACGATCAATGGATTGGTTAATGGGAAAATTTACAGGAAACCATGGATTTTCCCATTAAATATAGGGCTTTCCTGTAAGTTTTCCCTTAAACCAATCTAGTGAAAATGGGTCTGAGAAGCGTGAATACCCATTGCCAAAGTTTTGGCCCTTATGGTTGGGTTGAAGGATTATGGTGGCAAGCGAAGGCTTTGTGAAGTGAGCCAGAAAATCGGACAAACGGCTCCCGGAGGGGGATTAATTTCTGTCCTGAAGGCGGGTCAAGTCCAAAGCTTGAGAGGTGAGTGCGCGGCCTCAAACGCGCTGGGAAGCGGGTTGGTTCCACCGCCTTTCGGGACCGTATGGGTTGGTGGCCAAAATAAAAAGACGACATCAAAAATGGCCAGCATCCTACAATTAGTCAATGTACAAGAACGAGCTGTGCTCGGCCCATTTTGGCACGATGCTTTCGGCAAGCAAAGCCTTGCGGGATATTTTTGCTACGTGTCGGGTAGCAGCCGCGCCTGTTTCAAAGATGCCTTCCCTGAGACCTGTACTTGGTACGAGGGGAACGGATATTTGCCACAGGGAGCAACGGGGTTGCTATGTGGGTATGCAAATGCGTGAGCGACTCTGGTCCAACCCGTCATAGGGAAAATGTTTTGATTAGCCCAATGGATTTAGAGATAGCCTATGTTCAGACAAACCCAGATGGATATTTCAATGGGATAAGCCTCATCAGTTAAAGCCCGAAATGGCTATGGGTCAAAATTAGGCACCCCCCAAAATTGGATGGTTAATACTAAACATAGACATCTCAATCTGTGGTACCTGAGGTCTTGAATTTTGACCCATCACCAAATACCAATTATAAATTATAAGTGCTTAAATTTGGGATGATACATTCCATATCTGGGTTCTAACTGACTTAGAACTGGTACTTCAGGGCTTGGGGGATTGGGGACTTAACCAGGGTCATTACCCACTGGCTAATTGGGATGGTCCTCCAAGTATACAGCAGCACCAAACTGTCAAACTCAGCGTGGGAGGTTCTGGGGCTCTGCGATGGTCACTGAGCCAGCTGTGGAAGAAAGGTTACCATGGTTTTAACATCATTACCCTCTGGTAAACTAACATGTTTCTATGGAAAAACGTTCATTTTGAATGGGAAAATCAACTATTTTTATGGGCCATTTTCAATAGTTATGTTAGTTTACCAGAGGGTACCTTTGACTCGGATACAATCGGGGTGCTGTAATTCGATGTTTAACCCAGACTTGAAACTGCTGGTCATTTCGTGGTCGTTTAACTACCAAATTTTAGTGCTTAAGCAGCAAAACACAGGGGGTATCACCGTCGCCAACAAAGAATACAGCAATATCATGGGAGATGCTTGGGAAACCGAATCATGAATACTGGAATACGACCGAGACCCAGCTGGAATCAGCTGGAATGTTGGATGGATCCATTAAAGAGGATGACCTTGTTGGAGGTATTTGATATTAGGGGGGAATTACTGTAGATCGATTACAAACCATAGTGAGCCAAGTTAGGTGCGTCAACTTAGCTATCTAGGGGGCCTCACTTTGTGGAACGCACCAATCTCTATGAGTAAGTTGAGGATCATAGGATCAAGATATGCGTATCACCATCGGTTCCGTATTAAAAACGACCATAACTTGGATGTCTCTAAGGGTAGGAAACGCCCATCAGATGCCATTAGAATCCAATCTCCCTGAATTGGTTTCAGGGAAAATCAGCATGAAAACTGCTTCTTTTTTTCGGAGGGTTAAATTGTTGGTGTCCAGTGCAGATTTCTCTTCAACCAATCCTTTTCAATCAGCATATTGTTGGTTGTTCATACCTAATAGATCTCATAATATCATATAAGGTCCAAAATTCCCTGTATGCTGTTGGTCATTTCATTCCAGCGACAATATATCCGTTGATGATACCGCATTCTTTTCCGATGGTGTCCCTGGTTTTTGTTGGTTATACCATGTTGTATCTCTGCAAAATCACATAGTATTCTCATTATACTTCATTGTATCCCCAACAAAAACAACATTATGTCAAGTTAAATCGTTGTTTTTTGGGGTACCCTCTGGTAAACATAGATGTTGAAAACCAGTTTTGCTGAATGATCTACATGTTTGGTGTGTTTACAATAGGGTAAGTTCCAATTCTTTCCAATGTGCTAAAGCCAATAATCAACAATCCCCAAAATCACTATGTTTTGGTTTTTATGCATGCTACAAACCATCCCAAATGGTAGTTGTTTCTAACATTGGGTTTACCACATTGATTTTTTTTATCGACTTTTCGGGGCGCGTCAGGGCTCGCGTGGAGAAGTGGTCAAGTTGAGCCCGCAAAGTATCGCCCTTGCGCCTGGGCAACCCGCAGTCTGGCATTCCTACATGGAGGTTTCCTAGAATGGAGGTACCCTCTGGTAAACTAACATAGCTATAGAAAACCATGGAAAACCATAGGAAAATGGTGATTTAATGGGATTTTAATTGGATTAATGATGATATACCCTCTGGTAAACTAACATAGCTATTGAAAATGGCCATGGAAATAGTTGATTTTC
Organism: Symbiodinium sp. clade C Y103; assembly: GCA_003297045.1. Classification (NCBI taxonomy): domain Eukaryota; class Dinophyceae; order Suessiales; family Symbiodiniaceae; genus Cladocopium; species Cladocopium sp. clade C. The sequence goes on along the minus strand of BGPT01000137.1, from coordinate 418,988 downwards.
CCATTAAGAATGGTGATTGTCCATAGTTATGTTAGTTTACCAGAGGGTACCCCTAAATCAGCCATTTCTTGATCGGATTTTTCCATTCTGCACCATCCAACTATTGGGGATACCCTATTTATGGAAACCCCCACATGTATATACCATTTGGTTGTTTAACATAGCTATGGTAAATTATATAGATGGCCCATCTAGTTTAATGATTTATGATGATTTACCGTTAGATTTAAAGGTTAAATAACCAGAGGGTAAATGAGTAACAATGATGACAATAATCCAACTCTTGACCACTAAACCCATCTGGTTGGTGCTTTCAACCCATTCCAAAAGTATCAAAAAACACATATTCAGATTCACTAAAGAACAATGGTGTGTTTCTGTAAAGCGCAACTGTGTCACTTTCTTTCATGTGTTGAATATATGGCAAATCCCATCACCCGTTCATATTAAACACCCCACCGTTCATAGTCCATAGTCTTAAATGGTCTCGAAGATGTGATTTCATCCCCTACATCCACCATGGTTTTTGGGTGTTTAAGAGTGGGGGGATGCAATCATATAGATGTAGATGGCTATGATGCTACCCTCTGGTCATTTAACAGTTTGCTGTGGAAGCCACCACCCACTGATAGATATGTTGCCTAGTAAAGCTGGATATGTTCTACAGATATGTGGAATTACGAGAGGTTATAGCAATGAACAACAAGACCTAAGAACAATATAATAGGAACAATAACAATACAACAATATACAACAATTATTGCGCCTGTTTAAGATTACTGCACATAAAATGATGATCATTCATTTTGATATCTCATATCCCATTCAAAAAGAGCTGTGAATTTAACTGGTATTCTCTTTTTCCAGATACACTTGTAGATCATTGTAGATTTCCTAAAATGGGGGGTACCCCCAAAGCATCCACTTTAATGGGATTTTCCATTATAAACCATCCATTTTTGGGTACCCCCATATGAGGAAACCACCAGTAATGTGAGATCCACCCAAATCAATTCTTGCCCCTAGAAGAACTTTTAGGGACGGTGAGATTAGTCATCCCTAAGTAGGGGGTGAACAGGATGACGGGTAACCCACGGATCAAATTATGGGATCGCGGGATGCTTTTGGAACACGTTGTTTGAATGATCATTGCTGAAATTGAGGTACCAAGAATAAATCGGATATAGTGGGATGTATGTTTCAGTTCCCGATCATTTTCTAACTTCAAAGATCCTGGAAGTAGTGGATTGGAGTTCATGTTGTGCATCAATCCATTTATAGTGATTTAGATACCCAGTGTACGAATACCCAGTATGGGATGGATGACCACAAATCATAGACATTCATAGACTATGTTCACTAGCTATTTTATCTACAGCGGCTTGCGGCTATAATGACTTTGCTAGTGGTTCATACAGAAAATCAACACGGTCATTCCATGGACTATACTTCAGATGATCATGAACTCCCCCCCGGCCCGGTGTCCTCAAACGTGGCTAGCTGGAAAATCCCCTATAAATGGAAGTTTTATTGGAAAACAGCAGCTGTAAATGGATGATTTTCCATTGCCATGTTTGATTACCAGAGGGGAACAATTATTACCAAAACCATCATTTCCCACGATCAACCTTTATATTCTCATGATGTTCCACTAATATTAACCGACCATATACTTAATGATTTAACATCGTTAGAGGCAAGGCCGATTCTGTCCTGGAACGCGGGGGGCTACACGAATCTTGGCCCTGGACGTTTGGCGAGCCCTATGAGCTCTTCCATGGCCTAACTTTGCTGGAGGCTACTTTGAAGCCGCGTCACTTGGCTTTTTGGGCCCTCCACACGTTGAATGCTTGCAAGTTCAGCTGGCAAGTTCCAAGATGGGGACAATGCAGCTGAAGCAGCTGCTCCATTTGCAGATGAAAACTGATAATCAACGCAGTCTTCGCCAAAATATTTGTCGCAAACTCATGACACCTATGACACGGCGATTCAAAAGCATCTCTCGCTTGCAGCATCAGCAGCAGGTCATGGAGAGTCAGGACTGAATTCACCTCAATTCCCAAAGTGGCGGTGTGCTGATATTTACAATCAAAGAAAACCAACTACACTGTATGTGTACTCGTTTCCATCTAGACCCTAGTAATTGATAGTAATTGGGTATTTAGCTCCTTGCACCTGTTACATCCAGAGACGTATAGAGGTTGGAACACCAGCTGGTGTGCCTCGAATGGACTTGTCATGTTTGGTTTTTGATCATGTGGCTGGTCGGTGGCTGCTCTGTCTGCAAAGGTGAACAAAGAATCAGCGTTGTCTGCTGCTAATGGGCTTTGACCACAAGTAGGCGACTTGTGTGATCTTTTGTGGGGTATCGGACATTATATAGTCATGTTGGGCGGTTTTCAGATGTTGATATTTTCCGGGTCATACACAGGAACGTCATATACCCACTACAAAGTGCCCAAGTTACGTTGATTTATAAGCTGGTTCATAAATCCATCTAAGCATGGATATATTTACAAGAACTCGCTAGCTAGCCTACTTATAAATCAAGCTACCTATCTACATAGTCATGCCCCACACAGTCATGCCCCCAAGTTACGCTTGGTGTTTCAGTTTCACCCCATGCATATTATAGATATATCTACAAAAAACATAGGATTCACCTAGTTATGTTCACCAACTTAGCTAGCATAATTTCATGAACCAAATCCAAGTGTGGCTGGTGAAATCGCAACTGTTCCCTTATCTTTTAGACTTTTAGATGGATCGATTCCAATGTTTCCCATGTTTTACTGGTTAATCCATGTTAAACCTCTATTTTCCCATACATTTAATGGATAAGCAACCGACAGCGATCCCTTTTCCGAGTGTATCGGCCCCAGGTGCTGGCCATCCGCTCCGTCGAGGATGAGGGTCAGGAGGTGCCAATGGCTGGTGGTGACGGAAGTTTTGAGCCAGGTGAAGGAAATAGGTTCTGCACAAGGTGCTGCCCCATAGTTAGCTAAGTTGGCAAACATATCTCCAATAATAACGTTTGGGTTTATCGCAGATATATCTAGAGTTACTATGGGTTATAAAGCAACTTCTAACTGGGGGCGCACCACCTTGCAGGTTCCTTACTGGTTTATGATGGGATATATGAGCAGTGGCTGCTAAACCGCTGTTGAACACTGTTGGTTGATGATTGGTTCGGTGATTATACTATCCTTCATATATTGGGGATTGTAATAATCCCATAGGTGAAGGGTAAAGGGTCCGCATGTGTTTATGATGGGAATAGATTGGGAATATCACCAGATAACCACCAACAAGATCAAAAGGGATATATATATATATATGATATATATTTATATAATATCACCACCCCTTTAAGGCCACTTTTCAGGGTGGGACCATGTCAAAATGCAAGATACATTTGTTGGGGACCCCCTCCTTTAATGTAAAATTGGTCGCTCAACGTCCCCAAGGGTCGTTTTTGTCGGGAGGGTTTTGAAAATACCTTCAAAATGTAAGCTGACATTTTCAAGGCCCCTCCTCAAAATCACCTTGAAAAATGTATCTTACATTTGGGTATGGTCCCCCCCTGCTAAAAGGGTATAGTGATTATATAATTGGGGATCATATGGTGGGTTAAGAATGGCAATATGGTTAATAAGTGGTAATACGTGGTTATCATGTGGTAATTTGATTCGTGGTAAGTGGCTATGCTGATTGGTGGTAACAAGTGATGTATATGCTTAATAATGATTAATTACTGTAGATGGTCATCAGGTGGAATATAGTGGGAATATAGAGCGGTTGATCCAGGTGAACAATGGGATAACCATGGTTAATAAATGGTTAATGAGGTAAGCCGAATAGTAAATCTATAAATTGATGTTTTCTTGGACAAGTCACATAGATGATGGGATAACGATGATTAGTAATGATGAAAAACTGTCAATAGTGGTCAATAAAGGTTACTGGGACGGTGTATTGTGGGGTTTATAATGGGAATATATGGGAATATTCTGGAATAACAATGGTTAATAAGTGGCTTATTTTGTGATTCGGAGCTATGTTCAACTACCGGTGCAGTGGGCCACGCCTGGACCCGAATATAAAATGTCAGAAAAGATGCCAGAAAGAATGTCAGACAGAATGTCAGAATAGGTGTTAGATAGAATGCCAGAAAGAATGCCAGATAGAATGTCAGACTAGATGCCAGAGAGAATGTCAGACAGAATGTCAGAATAGATGTTAGATAGAATGCNTTAGATAGAATGCCAGAAAGAATGCCAGATAGAATGTCAGACTAGATGCCAGAGAGAATGTCAGACAGAATGTCAGAATAGATGTTAGATAGAATGCCAGAAAGAATGCCAGATAGAATGTCAGACTAGATACCAGAGAGAATGTCAGACAGAATGTCAGAATAGATGTTAGATAGAATGCCAAAAAAGAATGTCAGAAACAATGTCAGTTTAGATGCCAGGGAGAATGTCAGACAGAATGTCAGAATAGATGTTAGATAGAATGCCAGAAAGAATGCCAGATAGAATGTCAGACTAGATGCCAGAGAGAATGTCAGACAGAATGTCAGAATAGATGTTAGATAGAATGCNTTAGATAGAATGCCAGAAAGAATGCCAGATAGAATGTCAGACTAGATGCCAGAGAGAATGTCAGACAGAATGTCAGAATAGATGTTAGATAGAATGCCAAAAAGAATGTCAGAAACAATGTCAGCTTAGATGCCAGGGAGAATGTCAGACAGAATGTCAGAATAGATGTTAGATAGAATGCCAGAAAGAATGTCAGAGAGAATGTCAGACTAGATGCCAGAGAGAATGTCAGACAGAATGTCAGAATAGATGTTAGATAGAATGCCAGAAAGAATGTCAGAGAGAATGTCAGACTAGAAGCCAGAGAGAATGTCAGACAGAATGTCAGAATAGATGTTAGATAGAATGCCAGAAAGAATGTCAGAGAGAATGTCAGACTAGATGCCAGGGAGAATGTCAGACAGAATGTCAGAATAGATGCCACCGCGACTGCCGGATAAAGTGCTAGATAGAATGCCAGAAAGAATGTCAGAGAGAATGCCAGAATAGATGCCAGGTAGACTGCCAGAAACAATGTCAGAGAGAATTTCAGACTAGATGCCAGAAAGAATGCCAAATAGAATGTCAGAATAGATGCCACCGCGACTGCCAGATAAAGTGATAGATAGACTGTCAGACTGAATGTCAGAATATATGCCAGAAAGTATGTCAGAACAGATGCCAGATAAAATGCCAGAAAGAATGTCACATAGAATGTCAGATAGAATGTCTGTATATATATATATATATATTTCCTTTGCCATGTTTGTTTCCAGATTGTATGTTAGAAACTATTTGAAAATTAGTGTGACAGGGCAGGGATCACTCGAAGTAAAGTAATTTTCAGCTTGTTCCGATGGGATTCCGAGCTTGTGGATGAAACATGCATGATAGGCACCATCAATCAATGATTTCAAACCATTCGCGGGATGATTCCTGCAGAGACATGTCCTAGGATGAGATCGCACAATGTGAGGCCTAGGAACAAGAAGTGTTGGATTGATGGTGAATGTATCAAAAGATGTATAGTTGAATGGGTGAGACAAAACAATCTTGTAGCCTTTTGCTGGTTCAATCTGTATTTTCTTCTTGGCAAAATCAGCATCCTGCTGGTCAAATCACAATTGTTGTTGGTTACCCTCTGGTAATCAAACGTGGTAATTGAAAATCAACCGTTTATACAGGATTTTGCCAGTAAAGACATCCATTTATGGAAGGTTTCCAATTGCCACGTTTGATTACCTTTTTGGTGTTTTCAATACCCCAATTTGTGCTGGTAAATTCGTGCAGGTGATCATGGGTTACTTGGCAAAGAGCTGCGGCTACAAAGGCGACAGGCGGGGCTGTGGGAGCGCATGAGTTGAGGTGAGAAAAAACCCTGCAAGGTGTTGCCCCAGTTCGTTAGCTAAGTTGGTAAACATATCTCCAATAACTATCAATAACTAGTGTTTTTGGCAGATATATCTATAGTTACTATGGATCTATGGGTTATAAAGCAACTTCTAAATGGGCTGGGCACCACCTTGTGGAAAGGGTGACACAATCCCGCACCAGCTGGTAACTATTGGTAACTATGAAACATTGCAAGTACTGGGATGATAGCAAGATAATCTACCAACTGCTGCAGGTATTTCTTCCATCGACAGTTATGGTCATTAAAATCTACCTTTGCACTACTAATATAGAGGTAAATAAGAGTGGTTGCTTATTTTTGTTTTCTCCACATGGTTGATAATACTGTTTAATAGTATACATGCATATTTTGCAAATACTGTGCTTAAATCATTGGACAATTGATGATAAGCGGATCTAACCAACTCTTGTTTATCTGTGGTAACTGGGATCAATGGTGGAATTATCAGAATATGAAGTCGTACGTTGAAGGATTATCTACAATGGTTCGGAAATATTGGGAAATCAGCTAAACTGAAACCGTTTGCGATTTATATATTTCCAACAACAATTCCATTTATTGATTGCATTCTGAAGGTGCAATGTTTTTTCTGCAGGAATTGTCTTAAATGGATGATGAAAGTCTCGTGAAAGCTAGCAATACCAGGTTTATCGCACGGACAAGTCCTGAACTTGGGATCCATTCTTAGCAGCTATGCTATATTACATGGTCGCAATCTTTTCCCCAGAAGTACCTGTTCCACTAGAAGTGCGGACGGAGCCACAGCATGTCAAAGCCACACCGTGCTCTATGAACAGATGGAAAGCACTGTATTTGCGGCAAAACATCATAGCTTATCCAAGTTGTTCTTGCAATTTCTGAAATGTGTGTATCACCACATTTCCCTTTGGACCATCCCTAGTGTTGAATCCACACTGTAGAATTTCCAAACAGATCCAATCTCTGAGAAAATCCAATCTCTTTCCAATTTCCCGGGGGAATCGGTTTCCTTCGGACACTTCCTTACCAGCAGTGGGAAACAACCACAATGATGAGTCGGCCGACTCCTATTACACTCGGTGGCAAGTTCATCAGGTCACCAATCTGTTTATTGGGAAATTGTCACTTTTTCGTGGACATCATGAAAAGATCAATCTCTAAATCAGGAATATCTATAGATACAAATATCTACAAGTAAAGTCCATTTGCCAGCTATAAGTCAGTTCTATTCCCATTTATGGAATGATACCCCCATTGACCATTATTTATAACCAACACCATGTTGATGAATCACTATAAATCCCTATTAATCACCATAAATCCATAATAAATCCTCTATAAATCCTCCTTCATCACCATAATTCCACTATAAATCCACTACAAATCCATGAAATCACCATGTTTTTTCATGGCTTCACTTGTAACTGGTGGATCGCCACGGCAGGTCCTGGCCCTGCGGTTGGGCACAGCTCTGGCGTCCCAACGAGGGGCCCAAGCTGAGTCGCCGTCCGAGTGCTCCAGGGTGGAGCTTGGGCGGCTGCGGCTCGGCCGAGCACTTGAGATTCTGGTTGGGATTTTGGGGAATCATCCCCAAATTTGGGCTTAAGTTTCAGGTTAACAGTGAATTATTACAATAATTTGCCTAGATTTTTGAGGGATATATGATGTTTCGTATATTATGGTTGGTTCATATTTAGTTTATCATGAGAATATCATTGACAAGATGGTCGCTTCAAATGGTTGGACGATGTTGGACCCCCATGTTGGTTGATTCACACTGTAATGCCCTGAAGATCATGTTGAAATTCCCTGTGAAAACCATCTAAAACCATCATGACCCTCTGGTGATGAAAAAACGTAGCTATGTTTCAATAGCCATAGAAATAGTGGATTTTCCCATGAAAAATGGTGATTTTCCATAGAAACATGTAAACCTTCACCAGAGGGTAAATCCCCTGAAAAGCAACAACCCTTTGCCGCTTCGCCTAAATCCATGGATCCCGAGGTTATCGTGTTAAGGGACGACCTGTCTTGAGACTCTACGCAGCACCTTGGTGATCAGTTGTTGAGTGAGGGGGAAGCGTGAAAACATGGGTTACATGGCAGGTTAATTAATTGGGTAATCAAACATCGCAATGGAAAAAATCATCCATAAATGGAGATGTTAATGGAAAATCAACTGTACATGATGGGATAATGAGGTTTTTCCGCTGGTAATAACCATTTAGATGGTTTAAGAAGGATGACCATGAGAAAATAATGGAATATTCATGGGAAAATCACCGCTCCAATAAAGCTTAGCTATGGAACGTCGCCATGTTTCAAAGGCTAATAATCTATAAATGGGTCATTTTGCATAGCTAGGTGTCAGTTTACTCTAGGGAAATCTGACGGGAAACATCAAACATTACATTGTAATAAGATGTGGGCTGGGTTTGAACATAGCGAATACCGCAAGTTATCCAAGTTATGGCTGTTTTTTTCCTGCGGAACTGGTGATAATCATTGGATTTGGGGTTTATGATGTTCAGACAAAGCACGATGGATGGGGATCCCCTCTTGGGGTTTTGTGATGTTTGATGTTCTATGGCATGGAATGATTGGGAATATGATGGAGGTATATTTGGAATGAATTGATGGGAACTCAAACATCGGTTTGTCGTTTTGACCCAGGTGGACCCCCCAGTTGTAAGTTGGCGTCTGTTTGCCCCCATTCAATCGCAGATATTCACCTTAGATCCATGTTGAACCTAACGGTTCTCGGGCTTGTGAGCCAACTTCTGTTTGCAGAAACCGAATATAGACTATTCACTCCAATTAGCTGTACCATTATGCTTGGTGAATTCCATATTGTCCATGATTAAATGCATATGATACATACTATTCCATATATTCCTATCCCACAATATTCCTATCATATCCCCATGAACATCGCATTTTACGACACCACCGGATAGGCCTTCGGCTGATTCTTTCTCCAGGATTTGGACACCGAAGCATTGTGTGAACTCCAGGAAAAAGAGGAGGTGTGACCTGGGCCTTTTGGGTGGGCCTTTTGGATTGGTTGAAGGGAACATTTATAGGAAACCCCTATATTTAAAGGGAATTTTCATTAAAACCTCCATTTATAGGGGGATTTTCCATGGCTATGTTAGTCATAACCAGAGGGTATATATTTCACTGGATTGGGTGAAGGGAAAATTGAAACCGAAAACCCTCCATATTTCATGGTAAAAACCCATGGGTTTCCGGTTAAGATTTTCCCGGGAAAACCAATCCATTGAAAGGATCACCCTCTGGTAATTGCTACAGTTTGCGACATAGAAAATGGCCATAGAAATAGTGGATGTTCCCATGAAAAGTGGTGATTTCCCATAGAAACATGGAACCAGAGGGAAACAAATGACAACCACCTTGGAACGGGTGAATTCAGAAAGTAACTTGGGATTTAAGTCGCCTTATTGTCCCTATTCAGCCGTAGCTTCTGAGGAAGTATGACCAGGGCTTGATTTACGGGGTGAAGTACCTTCTCAGGTAGCATTTGGATTCATAGGGAGTGTGTGTGTGTGTGGTTGTCTTCAATTTTTTTTTCATGGTATCATACTAGAATAGGTTTTTGCAGATGTTTGGTTAAGGATATCACAGCCAATCATGGTACATGCAGCCAGCAAGACAGGAAGATTTTTTTCCGGCACCGTCATATCATTGGATACTCCAGAAAATCACATAAAGATAGACCTTACCAGAGGACGTGTCTTCTGGTTCAGTCCCTCAGCATTGGTTGCTGAGACGGACTTGGCAAAGAGATTCGCCAGTGCTGGCAGCTTGGTCCAGCGCAGCCCTTGGAGGGAGCCATCGGCTTCCTCTCGAGACACCCGAGACGGGATAGCCGCTGGCACTTAGCGGGATGTGTTTGATTCTGCTTAAGGCAGCATACCGCATAGCAATGAATGTAATTGTTCAAGGGGGTCTGGTTGATTTGATACCAATTTGAGGGAGGCTGTTCTAAAAGTCATAGTTGTCAGAAGCCAGTAGTAGATTGAAGACAGTGTTAAGTACAGCACGCAAGTGGGTGAAATTTATCGCCCTCAGTGCGCAAGCGAGTGAAAGTGCGCAAGTGCGTGAAATTTCCGGTGCGCAAGTGAGGGTCTACCCGGATTTAACCATCAATAATTGTGGATTAAAAGGATTTAAGCATCAAAAAGGGAGTTTTACCATCTGAAAGAACCGGTATTTGCGATTGCCACACTTACCAACCAAGTTTCCACTCCGCTTGACTATCTCCGCATGTTTTGGACTTGGGCAATCACTCGGACCTGCCAGGCGCAGCCCATTTTCTAATTGGTCATTGTTGGCAAGTCCCCCCATGGCCCAGGATGTGGATCTCGAAATATGATGTCTGATGTCCCAGTTAGTGATGCATGAATAGGTCCGACCCGGTTGTTCCAACTGCAATGCACATCCGGAGAATAACATAAGCATATCCCATTGATATCCCACTTCAAGTAGAAGCCCCATTGGGAGAAGCCGTTTTTTGTTGGTGATATGTCCCCAAAGAAATTGGTTGGCGTACGTTCAAATCCGATGATGTATCATCAGCCCATGATATTCCCATCATTTGTTCACATGTTTTCAGACCCTGAACCATGCATTAGTAAACATTATATCACGATTATATTTGCAGTAAAACTATGATATCACCATTATATCCCAGATTTGTCCAATACATTCCCCCATCAGAATACTATAGCATTATAGTGCATCATACAGATATATAGATAGATAGATAGATAGATAGATAGATAGATAGATAGATAGATAGATAGATAGATAGATAGATAGATAGATAGATAGATAGATATCAGTTAATTAACGTGTATATATATATATATATACACATAGAGTTTCCACTATATCATTGAATGTATATATATATATATATTGTGTCTAGCCCATGGTCTGTAACAGTTCTCACAAACTAGAGCACGATTTTTGCACGAAGGAAAACACCAAAGAGCACGATCTAGAGCACGACTTTTGCACGGAGGGGAACACCAAAACGCACGATTTAGAGCAC
>BGPT01000137.1:377091-407810 GCA_003297045.1 Symbiodinium sp. clade C Y103 | reverse complement strand
ATTTTTGCACGGAGGAAAACACCTAAGAGCACGATCTAGAGCACGATTTTTGCACGGAGGGGAACACCAAAACAGCACGATTTAGAGCACGATTTTTGCGCGGAGGGGAGCACCAACTAGCACGATCTAAAGCACGATTTTTGCACGGAGGAAAACACCAAAGAGCACGATCTAAAGCACGATTTTTGCACGGAGGGGANTGGGAAAAATGCATGAAATTCCTTGTGCTCCTTTTGAAGAGGTTTTCATTGGAAATCCATTTTCCGACTGTTACAGGCCATGGGCTTGACCCAATATATATATATATATATGGGATCTATATCTGTCATATATTGATTTTTCATATTCTGTTTTGTTTCTCTTTTCCTTGTCATGGACCACATGCTACCAACAAGGTAGGTATATAGGGGGGACAAGTTTTCAGTTTCTGAGTCAGATGACATTGGCTCGAGGTGCTACTGTTGGACCTCGCTCTGGCAGTAACGAAATCCGACAACGAGCCGCGACTGAGGGGAAAGGCAGCGGAAAGCGTAAGATTCCCCTGTTGACCATGGTAAAATATGGGAGTTCACCACGAACATAATATGGATTTCACCAGCAGAAACGAGGACAAAGCAAGAAAATGCAGGAAACTTGGGATGTCATTTGCAGAAATACGGATAAATATAGGATTTCAATCTGAAAAATGAAGGGCAATTGGGATTCTCTCGGTTGGAAGGATTCAAATTGGGATTTCACCAGCGGAAAATGGGAAAACCTTGGGATTTAATCCAGTAAAGATACGGGAAAAGTAGTTGGATTTCACCAAGAAACAGCACTGGGATTTAGTGCATGAAATTTCACTAGGGATAATTGAGTTTACCCTCTGGTGAACTAACATAGCTATTGAAAATGGCCATTTGTAGTGGATTTTCCCATCAAAAATGGTGATTTTCCATAGTTATGTTAGTTTACCAGAGGGTATCTGGAAAATGAGCAAACAGGTTTGATTACCGGATTGCAGTGCCTTTTTGATTGCATCTGACATGTGTTTTGACGTTTGAAGCGGAATGATTTGTTAGATAAATTCACAATGTTTCTAGATGTGTGATATTGATTTTTGCTGATTCATCCTTCCTTCTTCTGGTTTGATCCTTATTCTTGATGATTGATGAATATTGGTGAGATAAAATCACATGGTTTGTTGGTTATATCATCATGTTTGTTGCTTTTGTTCTTCTGGTTTGCCAGTTGCATCTCATGTTTTTTGCAGTTTCATGTTGGATATAGATGTCTTGGTGTGGTTACATCTGTTTTGTTCGGTGCTTAATCTACCATTTCTCATTTAATTCGATGGTGTTCCTAATTCCTATTAAGACCTCCATCCGCTTGGAAGTTGTCCATGGTGTTCGACAATTTTTGTTGATTCCCCTCGGGTTGTTTAACATAGCTATGGAAGCCATGGCCCATAAAAGTACCCTCTGGTAAACCAACATAGCTATTGAAAATTGCCATTTGTAGTGGATTTTCCCATGAAAAATGGTGATTTTCCATAGAAACATGTTAGTTCACCAGAGACTAGATGATATATAATGATTTACCGTGCTTACAAATGGTTACTGTATTTCCCAGTTCGCCAGTAGTCATTTTACCAGAGGGTGAACCATCTCATTGTACTTGGTTGATAGGTTCCCTATCTTGGACTATCACAATCCCCCCACGAATTGGGTAGTATAACTCTCAACCATGTCTGTTGGTTTATGTTGGTTAACCCATCAATCAGCTATAAATCCCATTGAATCATATTGAATCCTCATCTTTCTTGGTTAGATCACCATTTTTCGTATGGTTTTCCTGCGGTTTTCCCCACCTGGCTCTATGTCATATTCTTATGATATTCCGATTATGCTTGGTAACTAAGTAAGGTGGTTTTCTCAGATTAGCCAACTTATATCACAACCATTATCCTGTTGGTTAAACCACCATTTTTTGCTGTTGTTTTTTCCACGTCCATGTCGACGGGTCGGTTTTCTTCGTGGAAGTGCAGATCTAGAAGTGGATATGCTGAAATAGGGGTTTATATCCCAACTTCTCGGGGGTTCTAACCATAGTTATATCATCTTATGTCCATCAACAACCATATATTCTATGTATGAATATATATATATATAGTAGTGCCTCAAAGGGCCAGGAGAGCCTGGGAGAAGGCTGTGGTTGATGGGAACCATGATTTAGTCACTTTGAGGCCACGACCACGCTGAAGGCCACAGCTTACCCAGACAGATATGCCAAATCAAAGCATTGGGGGCAGCATTGCTGCCCCAAGGCTGAACCCAGGTGCTTCAGCAGTGGGCCAAGATCAAGGCTTTGGGTGACCAACTTGGCCAACTGAGTGACCTGTACCATAGTTCTCACATCTTATAACCATATAGGTCTCTCTGAAAATGAGGTATACCCCTCAAATAGCCATTTTAATAGGGATAATGGTGATTAACCAATGGATTTATAGGTACCCCCATTTTCAAACAAACCCAAATGGAGACTTCAAGTAGTTAAAGCCCGAAATACCTATTGCAAGTGTTTGTTCTATGGGATTATACCAATTATAACCATTCAGAACCATATTTATAACCCCAAGTGCACCCCCGTAGTGCCAGGTGCGCACGGATCGCGGTGTGGTGGGCTGGTTGACGATCGAGCTTCCGGGTTCTGCGGCGTTGCTCGGTGATGGAGGGATGCAAGGTGGGCTTCCCTGTTGATCATTCATTGGATTGGTTAATGGGAAAATTTACAGGAAACCTCTATATTTGATGGGAAATTCCATGGTTTCCTGTAAATTTTCCCTTAAACCAATCCAATGAATAAAAAATGGTGGTTTCATGGCATTTTAACTAGCAAACACAGGGAAAAATATGGGATTCCAGCAAGAAACATGGGGATACATGTGGCTTTAATGAGATTTAGGGGATTCTGTAGATTAGACATAGGGCAGAAATTGGGATTTCACCACGGATTTGTCCATCTAACAGGGAAAACATGGCATTTCACTAACAACACTTGGATTGAGTTCATGACATTATATTGGCTAAGTTGGTGAGCATGACTAACTGTTGGGTTATGGGGAATATATCTCTACTGAATGAGGTTTAGAAATCGGCACTGGGGAGGCCCACCTTGGAACCGCGATTGGTCACAGCCATTCTAAACGCTTCAATGGATCCGGTTGTTGAGAAGGAGCTGAGGAGCTATGGCTATCCATTGTTATCCATACAGTTCAAGCCCTTTACCGATTCTAAATGGTTATATATAAATATGTATATAAATGGGATTATAGATTCCATAAACGGGCTTATAACTGATGTATAGCTGGTAAAAGAAAAGGGCTTAAATTGTATATACAATTAAATGTGGAGCCAGTTGCAGCATGAATGGTTCTCCTGAGGTAAACCTCCCAAAAAAATGTGGAAAAAAGCCATGGTGAAACCCAAAGAAAATGGTCTACAATGATCTACTTGGGGTATATACTTTTTCATGAACCTCTATTGCGGATGTTTATTTGTTCCCGGTTTACAACGCTGTAATGAAGGGGGATGATCGCCCTCCCACCTACAACCAGCCAGATTTTCATCAAGACATGTGTCACCATATGATGACGTTGTCAAATATTGTTGGATTCATTTGGATTCGATTCATCCTCAATACATCTCAAGACTTTCAAGCCTTCCCTCCAACCAACGTAGACTGACCCTGCCAAATACTCGCAAGAGCTTCATCTAAAAATTGATTGTTCTCAGGGTCGATTTTAGTTGGGCAGCTGGTCAATGAGATTTGTGTTGAGCCCAGCCATGACTCATGGTTCCCTTTCGAGCATTCCAACCTACGTGAAAAACTTGTGTTGTAATGACAGGTATATTATCTTTTTACGATCTTATTGGAATACGGGAGCTTCATCAAGAATTATATTGTTAATTGATTATTCTACAATGCGGGGCCCAGATTGATAAGGTTAGCTACAAACCTGCTTAGACCAGCTGCACTTCTTGGCCCATGCAGCAATGGCTCCATTGGCCTAGTATTAAACACCCCCAGAAAGCATTTTTTTTAGTTTGGATTTACACATGTATAGCGGACTGTAGAATGAAGGTGTTGAATATGAGTGGCATAGGGATTTTCTGTGTTTACCGGTTGCACTTGGATTGTCCCATCCCTACCCTTGGCCAGGAGTGAAATCAGCGGGTTTGGCGGCAAATTCATCATATGTAAACATACCTAGACCCTCCAAGTACCCATAAAATTGTGTTCTTTTCTCATATTTTTAGGACTTTTACATGTTTTGGATATATTTGGAGGATTTGGAGGGTCTTGGTGGATGTACACATTTGTAATAGTGAGATAGTGTACCCTCATGTACTGATTAAGCTCCGTTCACCAAGCTTCACCGATTTCGTCCCAGTTGATTCTCAGTTCTTCAAGAGCTAATGAATTAATTGGATTGGTCAAAATTAAAGACCTGGGGGACCACAGATTTCAGTCTATTTTAGTATCTACCATCCAATTGTTGGGGTACCCAATTCTGACCCATCCCTTTTTTTGTTGCCTTCGAGCATCAAAACTGCCATGGTCCAATAATGATCATCATGCGGAGAGGCTGGTGTGGGCAAGCGTGGTGATCAGATTCGTCCTCGGGTTTCATGGGTACTAGCCATAAAAAACCCTCTGGTTGTGACTAACATAGCCATGGAAAATCCCCGAACTAAATGGAGGTTTCTAGCTGGGAAAATCATCCAAAATTAACCATTTCCATGGCTATCTAGAATAACCACAAGGTATATTGAGAGGTTATAATACAACCCCGCGCACAGTAAGCGATTGATATAATGGCATTTAGTAAAAATAAAAATATGATTTTCCGTGTGCTATGTGAGTATGTAAAAACAGGCGGCTGTTGCAGAGTATTTCTAAAGATATGTGTCAGATCACTTGTCATCTCAAATGTCAATGTATGTGTCAAAGGTTCCTGCAGTCAAAGCCCGAAATACCAAGTATAAATGGTACAATAAATGGTTATAAATGGTTATAAATGGGATCCTCGATTATACATTCCACAAAAGGGGTGACTTACTGACTTATAACTAACTGGTATTTCCGGCCTCAACTGTGAGGAGTTTTGCTCCCGAAAGCAACTCTGAATAGGAGCAAATGATGCTGACAACTGTGTAGCTCACAGTACTGGAGGGTATCAACCCAGAGTCCGGGAACTGCAGTTAAGGCCCGAAATACCAATTGTAAGTCAGTTATAGCCCCATTTATGGAATCCAAAATCCCATTTATAACAATTTTATAAATGGCAAAGGGCTTTTAACTGTAGAATGTCCATGAAAACGTTGCGTCTCAGTTGGTAGCGGCAAAGTCACCATAGGCCCATAGACGCCAATGGCAAAGATGTCGGATATCCCGGAATCGGGCGCCCAATTCACCATGCTTTGTCAGCAACTGGGCAGTGCACTTGTTTTTCGAGAACACACGCGGGCGGCAACAGTCGTGCAACATGCTTTGGCTGCCGCAGTAACATGCAGAGGCTATGAAGATGACGTCGCATCACCCGGCGCGGCCCATGAATGGGCTCAAGCGTTTTGAGGTAACAGATGGCCACAATGGAGGCAAATTAACCATGTTACCGTTCTGTGATTGCCATTTGCAACCCCATCAGATATCAAGCAGTTGCAGTCACTGAAGCCAAGTTGCATCCTCCGTGTCTCTCGAAATTTTGTGTTGAGCTTTCGTAATTCATTTTGGGTTGGCATCTCTCCCCATGGACCCCAAGGTTGCTTCACAATGTCAACTTGCACTGCAAGGAAGCGGTTCTCAGTATCTCGTCTTATCACGAGCCCCCGCCGGGGAGGTGGTTGCAGGCCACTTAAGCACGCAAGGAATGATTGCGCATTCCTTGCGTGGGCAGAAACGAACTTTCAGTCAAACAGAGAAGGATTTGACAAGAAAGTGCAAGGTGTAGGGTTAGCCTTGGGCTTGACCAGCCACAATTTTGAAACAAAATTGAAAAGTATTTATATAATAAAAGGTGTCAGGTCGCGCGGGCAACTAGATAAGGCAACTACTGTGTGGTTATATACCTGACTAAGATTCAACTGCTCTGCCCGGTCAGCATTCTCGGTCATTTTTTTGCAGCAGCAAATGTATTGGGAAGAATGACTTGTGACCGGGATCAGCATGACCTCCCACCTTTGACACAATGGTGGGGTGGACAATGGGCTTGTAAGAATCCCGAAGGACTTGTTTTTTGGAACTGTTCTCTTGGATTTTTTGGGGTTTACTGCATCCATTATTTTTTGTTAGCGCAACAGGTGAGTTATCCAAGTGAATGTGTTTCAGTTCCGGGTTCCAGGTGCTGAACAAGATGATCCCTCAAGATGTAGGTCCATCATTGGTAAGTGTTGATATTTAATATGTTCATTTCCCATGAAGTCCTAAGATCTCAAAAACTACATCATTGCGAAAAGTGGGCCTAAAAGGGGTTGTCGCCAAGGATTTATAGCAATGCCGAGGATTCTCCTGCGAAACATTTTACCACATTCTGAAGATTCTACGTCTGGGGGTTTTACAGCATTGAAATTAACATTGCCAAGGTTTCTACGGCCGCAAGTTTAAACAGCAGTGCTCATGTCTGGTTTCAACATCAATTTCCATCCCCCCTGACGCAGCTGGCATATTTTTTTCCAACCTCATTGTTTGTCCTCATTTACCGTTTTCGTTCTTTGGCTTAGACAATTAACACAAAGAAAAATTGCATCAAAAGTGGGTTGTTGACGCTTTGCTCACACTTTACTCAGGTTTTGCTCACGTTTGCTCACATTTTTTTAATTCACGTTATGCTCACATTTTTTGTGTTGCCGAATTCCCTCGCCGATGTTTCTTTTGAGTCCTTTTTGGGTCCTTACAAATGTATTTTTTGGGTCTTTAGGAGGAACTACTCACGCTGCTCATGGTTTGGTCTCGGTTTCAGTTTAGGGGAGAATTTATTTCAATGAGGAAACCCACGAAAATACCTGAAGCAAACCGTGATCAAACCGTGTTTTTCCGTGTTTTTTTGGACCATAGGGGTCATGGGAGAGTTTCTCGTCCAAAATTTCCAAACGAAATCGTTTGGGCGATCCTCGAGCCATGGTGCAAAGGATAGGTTCAATAACCAACCCCTATGGGCCAAAAGCAGTGAGATCAGGGTCGAAATGTATATATGTGCAACGCTCCTTTTTTATTGTCCAACGTTCCTTTTAGGCTCAAAGGACTCAAAAAGTAAATAATCCCAACTATGCTGAACATGTTCCTTTTGGTACCACTTTTTACGAGATCTCATAAGACCTCTAAAAGTTGTCTGTTAGACTTGCTGGGAATGTTGTCACGGAGACAAAACCGGGATATTGACTGACAACCTGTTGAGGGTAGGTCCCCGTGTTTTGTCGCTTTGTCCATCCTTATTGGACGTAAAACGGGTTGCCCCATGCTTACCTTAATGGGTTAAGACGGTTGATGTGCAATTTTTTCACTTCCTCGTCTTCGATCCATGTAACAACCACTTTCCTCTTGGCTGGAAACTATGCCTTTAACTTGGGCGTCCGTGATTCTTTATTCACATTATTCAAACCGAGTAGATGTTACCAGCGATATTTCTGGCAAGGCCTGTCAAAAAAAAAGTTTTTTGTGGACAAGCTGGCATTTTAAGCATTTCCCCATTCGTTGATCGATAAGTTGAATGTCAATAGTCGTCATTTTTAGCAACAGGCAATGATGCCATTTCTCTGGAGACGGATGTTGCTGGGTTTGCCTGTTTTAGAATCTTAAGAGCTGAACAAGGGGTTTCCTGAAATGGGGGTACCCCAAAATGGATGGTTTATAATGGAAAATCCTATTAAAATGGATGATTTGGGGGTACCCCTATTTCAGGAAACCTCCAACAAGGTTTGGAGAATCCAACATCCCTCTTGATCAGTACTCCTCTGTGAAGTGCGCAAGTCTCTGCAGCTTTTTGTTGAAAAACATGTGTTTCAAAAAAAGGAAACTAACTTCATTGGAGCCAAACCTTGCACGCAAGACATTGTGCTGTTGGAGTTTGTGTGTTTGGTAGTCATGTTGCATGGTATACCAAGTCGATTCCCTGGTTGCTCCAAATAATGACATGATTTGAGGGTGCTTGATTCGCAGATTCTGGGGTATAGCCCCGCATGAACAGAGAACATCATAGGTTTCACCGATGTGACACAAGCATCCTGTACATTGCAGATATTGATAGATGCTAGTATACATTCCACCAGATAATGGAAATTCATTGGTTATATCCAAGTTATGCCCATGTTTGCGCTGTGTCAAAGATAAAGATCACGTTTCAATGCATGAAATTAATCCCCTTGCATTACCTATCATCATCATTGGTTAAAACTGACCTGAATACCATTGCTATCCATTACTCATGTATGTGTATGTGTCAATTTTTGATTTTTCACAGTTAATGAGCTGACCATGTTTGCGAAGTCATTAATCAAAGACATGAATATCAAGTAATACAAGTCATGTTCTTGATACAAGTATTGAAACCAATTCAGTAAGATACCAATCATGATCATTGTGCTTAAACCAACAGACTTCCCGGGGCCGCTCCAGCTCATTAAATGATAGCCACAAGGCTGGTCAATTGGCCATGTTGCCTCCATATTTACCCAATTTACCCCTGCAACCCACCAGGTATAAGTTGGTTTGAAAACCCCCATTAGATTGTAGTTATATCCCCCATCAACCCTAGTTAGCCAAATTTATAAGTCAAAGTAGCTATCGTTTAGGGCCCGCATCTTGTTGTAAATATGGACAATCTTGGTGAATAAAATAAAATAGATTGACCATTTTTCTGTAGCCATTTTTGTGTAGTTGATTCCCATATCAATAGGTTTAAGTGTGAATTAACGCATGAAAAATACGTATGGTGGTTAACTTTATATCTAGTTATTGAATTAACCCATCCCCAACCTTGGATGGGTAGTTTAATTCCCTTAGTTTTCTGCTAGAAATCGAAAATAATCACAAACGGCAAAAGACTATTTTTGTGGACTACAAGAAATTGACAATGAACCATATGGAGGTTTCCTAAAATAGGGGTACCCCCAAATCATCCATGTTAATAGGATTTTCCACTATAAACCATCCATTCTTGGGTACCCCCATTTTAGGAAACCCCCATATGAATTATCATTGACAAATTCGGTTAATCCCAGGATGGTTCACCTGGAACCAATTATTACAAGGTGCTGCCCCATAGTTAGCTAAGTTGGTGCAAAGAACTCCAAGTTCACTTGGGTTTATGGTAGATACATCGAACGAGTTACTATCGTGTATAAACCAACAAACACAATTGGGGGCACAACCTTGTAGTTACTATATGGAGGTTTCCTAAAATAGGGGTACCCCCAAATCATCCATTTCTAGATGGATTTTCCATTATAAACCATCCATTTTTGGGTACCCCCATTTTAGGAAACCCCCATATCTTCATCAATTTTTCAGTGCTATCACCACATTGATGATTCTAAACTTTATAGATGATGGCGAAATCCCTCAAAAATCAGATGATTATCGCCAATTATATCCCTTACCCTCTGGTAAACTAACATGTTTCTATCGAAAACCACCATTTTTTTGAGGGAAAATCAACTATAAATGGTTATTTTCCATAGCTATGTTAGTTTACCAGAGGGTAACCACATTGTTCCAGGCAACGTTTCGCCGCTGCCCTTGCCCGTGGCCCTGGACTTCGCCAGCTGCAACGCCGAACATCGCCGCAGCACGCGCCGTGCGCCGGCGCCCAGCGTCGCTGGCGTCGCCATGTATCCTTGGGACGTAGGTGGCGCGCGGGAGATTTGGGTCATCTGCATATTACTTCCTTGTGCTTAGTAGGGAATGGGGGAATGGGATGATTATTAATGGTTATGAATCAGGGAAATACCCTCTGGTAATTTGTCACAGTTTGATTGCTATTGAAAATGGCCATAGAAATAGTTGATTTTCCCATGAAAAATTGTGATTTTCCATAGAAACATGTTCATGTTAGTTGACCAGAGGGTAACAAGTGGGATATTAGAAGTAGAAACCTCTATGAATCCTGCAATTTTGATGATTTCCCCATGATATCCACAGTTAAGGCGTGAAATACCAGTTATAAGTCAGTTTCCGCTCCATTTATGGAATGATAATCCATTTGTCACAATTAATAACCATGTATAATTGGTAAACGGTCTTAACTGTGCGAATGAGAGAGTTATCTTATCCCCCCAATATCATATTTAACCACTCTTTTTCATTGAATGAGCATGAATGATCATGAATGGTCCAAAAAAATTAAGGAATATATGTAGATAGATCCCTTACTTACATCCACAGTCAAAGCCCTTCACCAATTATAACTGGTTATTTCTATGGGATTTTACATTCCATAAATGAGGTTATTTCACTGACTTGGAATTGGTATTTGGGGCCTTACCCTCTGGTAAATTAACATAGACCCTGAGAATAGCTATCTTTAGAGGAAACTAATCTTCCAATCCCTATTTGCCAGGGTCTATGTTAATTTACCAGATGGTAACTGCACCAAGTTTTATGCATTCCCCGTTTGCGGCCTCGAGTTGTAGGCGGCGTCTATCGAACCCTGGAGAAACTACAGCTGGACGAGGGCCCAACGCTGCGCGCCGGAAAGTTGGTGAAGGTCGAGGCGAAGCCGTGGGGTCGCAGACGCAATGGGCGTTTCAGCCTTTAGTAACCAGCAAAATATGGGATCACAGTGGCTAGCAATGGTTGACTTGTTTTTTTTAGTGAGGAATAATGGCTTATTGCCATGGACAGTTATTAAGAATAGTCAATCATGATCAATAGTGATGATGTATTTCCATGGGAATGTCGTGGTGAGAACAATGGTGAACTTGTTTTTTAAGTAAAAAAATAGGTGGTTCAATAGTGAAGAAAAGCAACTTATAGTGACCTCACTGTGACCTCACTGGAATAAAGGTTATTGTAATAACGGGAATCAATCCCAAATGACCGCAAGTTTCAGGTTAGTGAATTATTAGAACTTACCCAGTTAACAAGATGGTGACACAGTTTGCTGGCTAAGTTGGTTTTTAGCTACGTCAACTGTTTGGCTTGCAGTGATGAAAGAGCTCTAGTTGATTGGGGCTACATACCCCAAGAAACATCACCGGGCGGCACCACCTTCTACGGTTGTTTGAATTCGGGGAAAATGTTGATGTAGCCATCAAACAGATTTGATTCATGGCAACTCTTGTTGTAGGATGATCGAGATCATACCCAACGATATGGTGGTTTTTAGGGAACATGTTGATGAAACCCAGTATGGTTGTTAAACATGTTGAAACCATGTTGTGAATGAAATGTACAGACGATATATGGGAACATGGTTGAAGAACCTGATTACCAGGTGGTGCACTCAACAGGTAGATGGACATTTCACCAGCGAACATGTGCTATGCATAGGACGCACGCCGCGATCCCAAGTGGTTCGAACAAAAATAACAATGTACCCTCTGGTAATTTAACAGTTTGCTATTGAAAATGGCCATCGAAATAGTGGATTTTCCCATGAAAAATGGTGAATTTTCATAGAAACATGTTAGTTTACCAGAGGGTATATTTCATTCTAGGCTTTGCTCTGTTGGCAATGATATCACAACACCTTTGTTACCGTTGATATCCAGTTGGATGAACACTGAGAACACTGTTTTTGTTGCCTTGGCCAATCAAAACAACCACCAACTGGTGTTGCTAAGTGTCCATTTCAGGGCTTGGGTGACCTTAAACCATGAAAGGGTTGCTTTGGATGGTGTGGAAGATGACTTTTCCAGCGGACATGTGTTTTTGTTTAACAATGTGTAATGTATTGTTGAGGGTTTAAAAAGAATCAAACGACTTCACCATAAGTTTTCTGGTCAGCAATGTGAATCATCCCAAAATAGATTATTTGAATTCTCAGTTTCCAAATCTTGGTTTAGTATTGGATCTATCTAAGTTTGGCTCCATAGTTGTGGTATCTGACATTGCATATCATTGGCCCAGATTGTGCAGCGGGATAGATCGACACATTGGCATCAGGCCATTCGTCCTTTCGCTTCAAACACTGGGGTGGATCAACATCAACTACGTCTGAATTTGAAAGTGCCTTGGATATCCGTTCTGCGCCAGTGGTTAAAGTTGGATATATCTGGGGTTGTGCTGGTCTGCTAAGATTCAGCAAATCTCAAACTGTTTTGCCTATCTCTTTTCATTTGTGTCAATAATGATCTGGTTGCTATCGAATGAAATTGGATAGCTTGAGCCACATACACTGAGTTGTTTATTGTTTGGAGGCTTGGATGGCTTTGCAGTTTATCTCATCAATAGATATTGACATTCCACAGAGATCAACAAACCATTCAGTGGGGTGCTGGGAGCAACCCTGAGCTTTCAGTTGGCTCATACATATATTGAGCTGTAAACATATCCACATCAAATTCAACTGAAAGCAGAGTTGTAAACCAGGTGAAAGCCATCGACTTTGGGCTCCACGTTGTTCCCATAGGTTTTGCTGGCACTTGGGGAGTGTACTTAGGGAGTACTTGGGGCGTATCCCAACCTAGAAATACCATGTCATAGGGACGAACATCAACAACTGCTATGTCGATGTTCAGGGCACAAAGTTTTACCCATATACAAAGCATGTCCTCCATCAAGAACCTAAATTGGAGGTACTTACCATGTACATAATAAGGCCTATGTAACAGCTATATAAATTCGATATGCCCAAAAAAATCTGAAGATGGTTCTATATTTTCCGAATGGGAAATCCGGTATTTGGGGAATCTATAGGGAATACGGTTTTATTCTGTTGGGTTCCTTCAGCAAATCCCATGTGAGTAATCAGGTCAAACCATGTTAAATCCTCATTCTTGATGTTAAACTCCCACTACTTACCATGATTAACCGATATCTCTAGCTCTATGTTCCCTAATCTGAGAAAATCTTCGCAATAATCATGGTCATCACCATATTCCGAGCCCTAGGTGGAGACCGGCACCATGGCACCTTGGTGGAGAAGTGAGATTCGCATCTGAGAAAAGCTTGGTGCTGTCGTGATCGTGGATATAGGGATGGGTCAAAACCTATGATTTTTCCATATGATTTCCATATGATTTCCATATGATTTCCATATTTGGAGGAATAAAAATCCTTTAACCAGCTATTGTAGGGTACCTAGAGTCCCAGGATTTTGATTCGACTCATACCAATATCACTATCGAATACCCTTTGGCTATAACATCGCTATGTAAAAGCACCACTTTTTGCATAGGTAAATCATCGAAAATTAGTAGCGGGTTTTCTATAGTCCTGTGAGTTTGCTGGAGGGTAGAACTGCATAATGGGAATAGGGATTTAATGTTACAATGTTGGAGACAGAATGGCATTTTTTTTTCCACCATTTCAGAACTAGAATATGTCGTTATATAGTTACATCCATGATATCCTCATTACATATAATATTATATAACTATATTTGCCTTTTGAAATCGACACGTCTACCAGGGGAACATTCTCCAATGTCCTGCACAGCATCCACTCATCACACGTGCTGCGGACGCCATGAAGACCACTCCGGCGCAGTTAGTCCGGAAGTACTTGCGCTTCTGTGAATTCCTCTGGGACGAGTTGGGCCGCGATCTGACAACTCCGCCACAGCCTGGTTGGAACTATGCACCAGTGTACCTCTTTGAGGAGACGCTGCTGCGCCGCAGCGTAGCCACGACATCCCAAGGAGATACGATCTCAATGGATGGTCACCTCATGTTCCTGTGGGACAAGACAACGGCCTACGCGGCGACGCGGGCATGGGGCTGTCAGCGCGGCTTCCTGGAGGTGGCGTTGACAGCCGTGGCCGCGCACGCTGAAGCCGCCAGACAGGCAGGTGCCGACGGAAACCAGAGCGTCGCTCAGGTTGATGCCGCGGCACATCACCATGTTTTCGGCATTCCCACAATACCACTTAGTAAACCCTATTCAAACACATTAGACCCCATGAAGTCCCATTAAGTCCCTTTATTTATCCTTATAATTAAATCCCTTAAGAAACACCATTTCTTTGACCTCAGTCCTCTGCCTTGAGCGAGGCCGGACGCAGCGGCTGGATTAGCACCAGCAGTTGCATCGCGGAGGCAGCGCTGGATGTGAGGAATCACTTGGAGTTTCAGTCCCTGTTGGTTGATGATTATAGGGGATTCTACTACCCAATATATTGGGGATTATAATAATCCAATAGAGGGATACCTATAAACCAACCAGTATAATGGGTTTCCTAAAATGGGGGTACCCAAAAATGGATGGTTTATAATAGAAAATCCATCTATAAATGGATGATTTGGGGGTACCCATATTTTAGAAAACCTCCAAATGGAAGTTTTATGCTACCCTCTGGTTATTTATAACATAGCCATGGAATAGCTGGCCAATTTTGGATGATTTTCGCATTAAAACTTCCATTTATAGGGGATTTTCTATGGCTATGTTAAATAACCAGAGGGTAAATTTATCCTCTGGTAATCAAAAATTGCAATGGAAAATCCACCATTTAGAGGGTGATTTTCCCAGCTATTAACCTCCATTTACGAGGAGTTTCCCAGCTTGTCATGTTTGATTGCCGGAGGGTATTAGGAAACATACTAATAGGAAATAAAGTATGATATTAGTATGGGGAACATACCATACTGAGGAGTATAGGGAGCATTCCCATGCGCATAATTACATATAATTACTAATATCAAAAGTATATAGTAATATGTCCAACACTAATAAGGTATAAGTTGGGAGATAGAATATGTAGTGGGGTGTTTTAGATTCTGGATCATATTCGAGAGACACAAATGAAGCACAA
Source organism: Symbiodinium sp. clade C Y103 (assembly GCA_003297045.1). Lineage (NCBI taxonomy): Eukaryota > Dinophyceae > Suessiales > Symbiodiniaceae > Cladocopium > Cladocopium sp. clade C. The sequence goes on along the minus strand of BGPT01000137.1, from coordinate 392,860 downwards.
ACTGCGGCTTCGCAATGGATGTAGATTTTGACTCGGATCACTGTACCTAGTAACAGACACGGGATGTCTCCAGTGGGAGTTACGGCCATCCCAGAGTCGAATCTGGTCGAGATCCCATGTGCTTGACAATGCTGAGGGTGTTTTCATGTGTTTTCACATGGAATATATGGTTAGTATAGGGAATCATCCCCAAATGGCCTTAATTCAAACTAGTGAATTATTATAATTTACCCAGATCCATGTAAATCCATGTAAATCCTAGTTTTGTTTGCTCATGAATTCGAAGGACAACACTCCATGATGCAGGAATGTGTAGGATTTATCTCCTGTCAAATGTTGATAATACACATCACCACAAATCCATTGTGTCCCCACTATAATCAAAGCGTATCTTCATTAATTCCAAACCTCATTTCCCTAATATCATGTTTCTTAGAAACGTTTCTTGAATTGAGTATCCGTTACACACTATCCCGTCAATCCCATTAGTGTTGGTAAAACAATAACAAACCGTCCCCAATTTCACCATAAATAGGTGGTATCGTATAAACCATTCCCAAAATGGGTGCTAAACATGGCATTGTTTCACCCACAGTATGTGTTTTCCCCAAGACCTCCCAAGACCAGCAGCATGTTTTCGCTCCACACGAAGCTCCCCTGAGGCAAGTGACCGAATCCCCTGCCCCTGCGGAGGAATGGATCGCCGAGGAGGCGAAAGTTGCTGGGATGAATCATGGTTAGTCCATGAAAAAAAACCTAGGATGGGTAGTTTAATCCTACTAACCAGCTAAGAATCTAATTTTTGGAAGGGTATCTAAGATTGGCAAGGAATCATGGTTCATAATGGTTAGTGATAGTTTCTATGAGTTAAGACTAGTCAATGATATGAATGATAGTTGATCCATATAAGCTGACAATGGTGATACAATTGTGATATAGTTGGTGATAATGGTTTGGGAAGTCATGGGAAATCACCAACAATAATGGATGCATAGTGGAAAATTCGAGTGTGCTTTCTGGTTATTTAAGAGTTTGCCATGGAAAAAAAACATGTATAGATGTTGTTTACCATTAAAAACTTTTTTTGGAGTTGTTCCATTGCCATGTTTGGTTTATAACTTCCATTAAGTAGTTCGATTTATCTACCATAAACCCTAGTTATTGCAGTTCTGTTTACGAACTTGCCAACTCTGGGGCAGCACCCTGCAAGTACTTTGTATCTATGCATGACACATGGGGGTCAAGGTAGGTACTTCCCAGGTATTTTCACTATGTTGGTGCCTAATTCCATGTATCAGTACGTTGCTCAGTTGTACCCATTGTAGGTCCCATCCCCTTCATCAATCATCATTTGTTCCACATATCCCAACTATTAACCTCACCCCCAACCACCAACATCCATGATTGTTACTGGCTGATACTGTGACATGTCGCATGTATTACTGGATTACTAGTTTATAAGTAACTGCTTCTATTATACACTTATTACCGTACCATTTGTTCATGTGTATCCCGTTCATATTCTAATCATATTCCCATCATGGTTGGTGGAAATCATTAATATCCATCGTTTTTCATTTGTGTATCCCAGTATTATATGTTCCCTAGCATCACATGACACATTTACCATGTTAGTTTTGTGTTTCATATGGTTGTTACTGTGTATTAGCTTTCTTCGTATGTCGGTTCCGAATTGTCATGAACTTGTTTCTCATGATATACATTGCTTTTCGCTGATTACGTGTATTCACAATTATTTTACCCATTTATCATTAACTTTTTTCTCCAGGTATCATAGATGTATTTGAACATACATATTGTATCATATATCTACCCCATAGATCCAAATGCTACCTGAGAAGGTAATTCACCTCCCAAATCAAGCCTCAAATACTTCCTCAGAAGGTGCTTGGATCCAAAGAGATATATGGATATATAGATATGTAGATATATAGTAGATCTACTCAAAAATTTATTTACTATCCAATATATATATATATGTTTTTATAATTATATATATATATAATAGATTGAATATCTCCCATCCCCAAGCACCACCTTCGGCCATTTCTTCATCCCACACTGTGCAGGTCTTCACCATTCGTTTGCAACGTACCGCCACGTGCAGCGCGCTCGGGGTGCAACTCCGAGGCTTAGAGGTGGTCTCTTGCACCCGAAACGATGGAGTTGCCGGGTGAAAAATGGTGGAGATAACGTTTGGGGATGGAAAAATGCTTTGGTTCAAAAACTAAATATGGACTTCATAGATGTTAATGCGATATCATGGGGAAATCATCCATAAATTGTAGAGATTCCTGGGGTGACTCTACTTCTAATATCACCACTTAGTAATGGTGAAAATTCCACTTTGATAGCTTCAATCCCCACTTTGGTTGGTCAGATCACAAATGTTTATTAGCGAGAAACCGGTATCTCAGGCTTTTGTTGTTTATTTCCGTTTTGTATATTGTTGGTTAATAAAGTTCAAGTTCATGTCCTACTTTTCTACTTCCTTTGCTATCCACTGAGGATGCTGTTTTGGAAGAGGGAGCCTTGCCAAGATGGAACAAGGCTCACTGTAAATTGCGCCTGCAGTTAGTGTGGGTCAAAACTGACAAGGGTGAGTGAAAACTGAGAACCATACATTGATCATGTGGTAATCCCAATAAGAAACCATCCCGTTAAGTAATCTTTTGGTGGTCATTTTGCATCATCCCAAATAGACGTATACACAATTTAAAAAAACCTCTATTGGGAATGGTTTATCATTGGGTTTAGCACATTAACAAGAAGAACGGTATGGGCAAATTCAGGCCGAGTGGTTATTGATCATTTTCAGCCATTTGTTTTGGGGTACCTGTATTATCTTGATCCATACCCACATAGACCACTTTAAAACAAAGGGACTTGGGGTGTTGCCGCTGTTGTTGGTCATGAAGTAGCTGATTTTGGCCATATGAAACACTAAAAACATCATTTAAAACGCAACACAAAATCAATAGAACACACCATACAATCCATAAAAAAATCAGGCTCCATTCAAAACGATTCAAAACCCAATTAACTCCTAGTAACCCATGTATATTCAAAATGAACAACTAGCATAGACGTGGAAAACCCACGATTTGTAGATAATTTTCCCAGGGTTTCTCCACGGGTGTTGCACATCTATGTAAACTTCTAGCCTAGGGTAACTCACCATAAATAACCACAAACCATCTTAATTTCATTTAAATTCCCACTATGCTCCCATTCAATCCCTGCTTTTGTTGGTTATATCACCATACATATTTTTAATTTCGCATGAAATCACCATGAAATTCCCGTGAAATCAGAAGAAATCACCATTCAAATCCCATTACATTCCACTACATTCTCACTAGATTCCCGCATCTCTTCAATGTGGTTAGATCACCATACATCTCTCTTTTTGTTGGTTAGATCATTGTAAATCATTTAAATTCCCATGAAATCCCCACTAAATTCCCATGAAGTCAGAATAAATCACACCGAAATTCCCATCAAATCCATAATTTGATTGGTTAAATCACCATTAAATCACCATAAAATGACCCTGGGATACGGCCACCCTGGTCTGCAGGCCGCTTCTCCGGAGCAGCGCGTGCAGCGCGGCGACCGCATCGTGGCGGTGAATGGCCTGCGCGACAGCACCGAGTCCATGACGCGCGGCGAAGACTTCCGCGGTGGGGGAGGGGGAAAGGCAGATTTTACCCGTCTTTTGATAGTGGGAATGGGATTCATTGATAGTTGTTTATAATCTTTAATGATTAATCAAGAGTGATTCGTAGTGCTTAACAGTGATTTACAGTGGTTAATTGGTTTTGATGGGAAATCCAATAATACGGCAAGACCCTATGGTTTGCCCGTGAAGTTACAACGGTGTTCAAACATTATCCATCAGCATGCACAAATGCCTGAGCAGGGGCAGCGTTTTGGTATTTCCCACACCAAACCCTAAGCCCTAAATCCTAAAATCCTGAACCCTAAGTAAAACCAACCCTAAACCCTAAGACCCTGAATCCTGAAAACTCTGAATCCTAAACCAGAAACACTGCGTATACGCAGTGTTTTCTGCAATCTCTCTATTATCATGTTCGACAACAGTGCATCCTCACTGTTGCAGTCCGGGCAAACCACGGGGTCTGTGCGTAATAATAGTAAGATGAAATATGGATAAATATGGTTGACAATGGGAAAATACTGGGACCAGTAGTGACTATAATGGTGTTTAATAATGGTTGTATAACGGCCAAATCAATAGTGATTGATGGGTCACCGGCACCGCAGATGATCAGGCAGTGATGAGAATAAGTGCCAGTTGCATATGGAGTCAGAAATATCCGAGTCGGTTCTGGAGCCCTTGACATAAATGATGTTCGAACTAGATACGGGCTTGCAAATGGCTTTGAAATATACCCTCTGGTAATCAAACGTGGCAATGGAAAATCCACCAGTTATAGTGATTTTCCCATAAAAAACCTCCATTTATAGGGGATTTTCAATTGCTATGTTTGATTACCGGAGGGTATTCATATATAATATCATATATTCGAATTGTAAGGGCGAAGAGATCACTAGCCCCTAGCATCCTCTGACCTCAGCTAGTAACAGGGACAGGGGCACAATTGCTGCGCTGGTTGATGCTTATGCTTGCCTTTATGTGAGTGGTGATCGTACAAATCCGGGGTGGTCAAGCAATAAGATTTTCTAACCGATAAAGCTACTTGTAGGGTATATCATACTCGCAGAGAGTGATTTGAAACCTTTGCGTAGTGGGGATGGGGCATGTATTTTCTAAGACTTGATGAATTCAAGGGAACTCGCACAGACGAGCTAGTGAAATTGTGGATTATGCAGAAGAACCAGTACAAACTCAACCGAACCTGTTAGGATTCTGACATATTGCTGCTTGCCCAGATTTAGCCAACATTCACGGCAATAAGTGGGGACACGACTCCAGGAAAGTGGTGACATTAGAGAAACAAAGTTGAGGAGTCGACCTATCAAGACCTAGGCTTGACATAGTTACACATGTGGGGGTTTTCTATATTGGTGGTACCCCAAAATAGATGGTTTATAATGATGGCAAAATTTATTAAAATCTATGATTTAGGGGGTACCCCTATATTAGGAACCCCCCATGTTTTTTTCACCAATCGAGGTCTGTATGGAATTGCTCAGAACCAGCAGAAACCTGCAGAAACTGATTTTTGGAACTTGAAACTTCCAAGTCAACCAAAAAGCGACCAGGTCACACTTGGTGTTATCTGGTTTGTTGGTGACCATTGACCATAGGACTCATAGCAGTTATAATCCATTACTATCAATAGTACGGTATATAGCTGTTTTCAAAAGATAACGTATAATTATTGCCTACAGCTATTGCCTACAGCTATGAACCTTCTTACGACAATTACCAACATGGATCAAACGATCACAAGTAAACTTGCCTATGTATCACGGGATGGGAGAAAGTCGTTTTGATGTTTTTTGTTCATATTTCATTTGCCGCGGTTCTTGTTTTCATTGGATTGGTTTAATGGGAAAATTTACAGGAAACCCCTATAATTCATGGGAAAATCCATGGTTTCCGGTTACAATTTTCCCATAAACCAATCCAGTGATGTTTGCAGCTCAGGATTTCAGAAATGAAGGAGAAGGAAATTCTCTACGTGTCACCCGGGCGAGCTTTTCTCAAAATGGATGGGATGATGGGACACGCATGAACTATTTGGAGGTACCCTCTGGTAAACTAACATGTTTCTATGGAAAATCACCATGTTTAATGGAAAAATCAACTATTTCTATGGCCATGTTCAATAGCTATGTTAGTTTACCAGAGGGTAGTTGTTGTAATCCATTTCTTGGCCGATTGGTTGTGCTTGTTGTGTCGGATAGAAAACCGTTATCTACCTCTGGGAATGTCACTGAAGGATACCATCAGTTTTGTTTGCGCTTGCATATACCTAACTTTTTCTTGTATAGCAAAACTTGTCTTTCTTTGTTCTCTGCCTGCCATTGGCTTTCGTGCACCCTAGTTTGATGTTTTTAAGGGTATAAGTAGTCCATCTAATTGGAATGCATCCACTCTTTGCGCTCAAAGATGGACATTGACACAGACGTGACAGATTGTTTGTGTTCATAGATTAAGACTATGAAGAACAAGCTTATGCAGTTGTTACTTTAAGTCTGCTCTTCCAGAGAGTCAGGATGACAATGGGATGCATGATGCATTCCATTGTAGGGTCATTATTGCTATGCTATCATTGAATGATTATAGCAGACATCCACAACATGATGCCATGACTAATCGTGTGCACAAGGTGGAGCCCCGAGATAGGTAAGCTTGTTCATACTTCCAACAACTACAAGGTGGTCCCCCCCCAGTTGTGTTTGTTGGTTTGTAGACCAGAGCAACTAGTTCGATATATCTACCATAAACCCAACAGCTCAATTGGAGTTATGTAGATCCCAAGTTAGCTAACTATGGGACACCAGCTCGTAGGATGCCAAGAAAAATGACTGGCGAGGCCTCCAGGGAGTCATATGATTTTGTTGGGTACACCAGTTGCAATGTACCTCAAATTCCCATGATCTTCCCATATATGCCATGCTATTCTAAGAAAAATAGTGGGTTTCCCCAGTAGTACTACCATTTGGGAATGGTCTATACTTATTATTTATGGGGATTTACTATTGGGCTTACCGCATCTTACCGCATTGTCATGGGTTTGTTTAAGGTTATGTTGATTTTTGTATCGGGAATATGTTTGTTTTCGGGGGCCTCTTAAGCAAATCCAAGTTAGCAAATAGTTACTGATAGTCATTAATAGTGATTTTTATACTAGTTTTGTAGTGATCATGATTTATAAACTACTACAAAACTACTATATATAATATTGTGAATATTTGTCGCTATCATCGCTATTTAGTTTTGGGGTTATACCCCTGACCGCCAGGCGACTACTGCGACGTGACGCAGGCGGAAGTTTGGTTTGTGTCCCTCAGTTGTGCTTGTTGGATGATATTCCCCTATTGATTATAGTGATGAATGGGAAAATCAATGAAAATCATGTTTTAATAGTGATAAATCATGATTGATAGTGAGTAATAGTGATTAGTAGTGATCAATTTGTGATTAATGAATTGTTTTTTTTCATAGTGATTAACTTAGATTATACCCTCGGGTATAGGAAAAGATGTGGAAAATCCATGGGGAAAGCCATTCGGAAAATGATCTACAAACAGTGGGCTTTCTACATCAAACTGTGAGTTTACATTAGAGTATATAACCCCAATTGACTTTTCGGATACTGTGGGTAGAATCACCATCAAGCCCAGTTAGCCCAGTTTTTCAAAATTGTTCCAACTGAACTAACGAACTGCTTGGGGGATCATCCCACGGATCGTAAGTTGAATGGTCCTGGTCACTAAGTCCCCATTCAGTGGGGTTATCCTATGTATGAATGGGTGTGACTCGCCAGGTACAAAGCGGGATAATCCTTCGCACAGATATGGGGATTGACCAGCAACAATATAAAATTGAGCAGTGGCGGCTATAAACCCCTGGTGATTGGTCATTATAACGAATGCAATTTGGTTGATTAATCAAGGGCGTGCCCCCAAATAGTGAATTCACTACTTAAATGGGACCCCAATGCCAGAACCTCAGTCCATCGCAGATGTTTTCCCCATGACTTCCACGTTTGTTGGGAACGGCAAACTTGAAAGAGATGTGTAGGTGCCACGGTTTCCACAGTTAGTCCTAGACCCAGATTTAAAGTTGATTCCTTTTCAATGCTGTTTTCAGATTCCCCATGTTCGCTGATGTTAATGCAACTATAGTGGTTTAGTTTGCATGTGTTTATCAGTTGCTTGCTTAATCCGTTTGATAATCGTGGTTGATGCTGAATCTTTAAATACCCTTTACGACCGCAGTTTATCATCCGAAAGATCCCAAATAGATATGAGTAACAATGTAAACATATGTTAACCATGATTAAGTATGATTGATCAGTTTCACGCAATACCAACCAATTTCGCCATTGTTAACTCATATAATGCAACTATCACTTGTTACTATTAATCACTATGACTATGAATCATTATCCCACAATTTAAAGTTGATTTTCCTACCAGTATCAACCAATATCACCCAATATTAACCAATATCAACCCATATCGCCCAATATTAAGCCATTATTAAGCCATATAGAAACCATTAAAAAAAAACAAAGAGTATACAATCTATTTTACATCAATTTACCATTATATGTCCAGAGTTGATCATTGTTAACTGTTAGCTATGATTGATGAATATAAACCAATGTTAACCAACCATTTGTAGATCATCGCCAGGCCTTCCACGCACGGGCTCGAGACGCCCGTCCAAGGCGCAACCCGTGGTCGCGGGGATGCGTCCGTGGGGGTTTCGAAGGTTGGAGAAAGCCTTCACTTGGTGAACACAACTTCATTAACTAGGGTAACTAGTGGGATATAACACGATATCAATATTATATCAATGATAATTTCAATCATATAACTATAGGAACCATATGAAATAGCCCAGTTTATTCTACAGGTCTATGTGTTTTTCGACGGCACGTCTGAGTGCTTCACATCTTACACTTCCTGGGTCCCACCCAGGCCGAAGTTCTGCCCAAGGATGAGCCCTCTGAGGCGGCTGAGGCATTTGGGAGCTGGGGAACGAGTCATGGGAGTAGCTCGCTGGTTTCAGCTCTGGTTATTTAACATGGCTATATGGAAAATGGCTCATTTACATGATTTTCCCAATTAAAAAAAATAATTAATGGGGGATTTTCCATAGCTATGTTAGACAACCAGAGGGGTAATTCATATTGTGGGAATTGAAGTTGAAACTATGGGTAGTAAATATGTTACTAGCCATAGTCTCATGGAAAATTGATTTAAAATGTGTTTTCTTTTTTTTAATGGGACTTCCAGAACAGGAATTTAATGGAAAGGCAAGTGGGGTATAGCCATCAAAAAGCTGAGGGCCAGGCTGTCCTCTGAAGGGTTTCTGAAACCCTACTGTGGGTAGCGGGTGTTGCAGGAAGCGCGGACGATGCTAGTCATAGGGGTTTTAGTTTCAGATGGAGCGCTGAAGTTGGGGTATAACGGTATAACCAACGATGTATGGGAATTTTACCAAAACCATAATGGGGATATAATGGTGCTTTCGCCATCTAAGTATGGAATCTAGCCATTGAAAATAAAAAGTACGTGGAAATACATAGAAATACAATGGAAACGCGTAATGATTGATGAGGTATACTCAGTCAACTCGGATGGCAATTAGATGTAATTAGGTTTTTTTGACTACAAATGGGGATATCATACCTGAAAGAGCTTGTTGTTTTTCTCCTTTGCAACAGGCAACATGCCAAATTGGCAATACATCCAGGTTATTTGGGGAAACCAATCAGGTGAATAAGCATTGGCCAAGGTCACCATGCAAAAATGACCGTAGTTCTGATTTGGAGGTTTCCTAAGTCATAGAGTAGGGGTAGCTCAAATCATCCAAGTCATGGATGATATTGACAGCCATGGTGATTTGGGGATCCCCCGGCAGAACCCCCCCTTTGGGAATTGATAGAATTTAGCAACTGACTGGGCAGAGCTTTGATACCATAGAATTTGGATATGAGACATGAAGCGGGAACATTCAAATTGGTGGAGTTGGAATGTCATGGAAATATCAAGCAAAATATAGGTACTGTATCCAGAATGTGTATTCCCCACCAGTTCACTTGGGGAAACCCATGGGTGGGTGGTTTGGTTTGACTTAATCTTTTGCCATTTTGGTGGGGATATTATATACTTAATTCTAACCAGCCGAATAAATGGTATGTTTCTGTGTGGTATTTGAGATTAGCCGCGGTGATGTATCATTTACCTGAAAGTTGCTATGTAGTTACTCCTCACATTTGAATCTGATGGCTTAATTCACCAATCAGACATAGTGGCCATCAAATTGCATTAAACTACATTAGATCCCATTCAATCACCCTTTCTACCCTCTGGTAAACTAACATAGCTACTGAAAATGACCATTTATAGTGGATATTCCCATTAGAAATGGTGATTTTCCATAGTTATGTTAGTTTACTGGAGGGTAGATGATTTTTCGTGGTTTTTCTTTGGCTATTTCCAGGAGCAGTGGAAGTCGGAACGCCCCGCCCTGGCTGCACCAGCGCAGCTCATCGTCTCTAAGGCGTGGGCAAAGCCGTGAAAAAAATGTGGCCATGTGGAGTTCTTAATCTTGGGGATTTTCATTTGGCTATGGCTCAAAATTATGGTACCAAAAATGGTAATTTTTAATGGTATGTGAACATCAACCAACCAATTATAGGGTTAATAATTTTGAGCCATAGCCATTTGGGTTTGTCTGAACATTGGGTACCGTTTAAATCCATTGGTTCATATTGGTTCATCATCTGAAACATTGGCTATAATTAGGGGTATCCTTATCTTGAGACAAGCTCATTTGTTGTACAAGGTGCTGCCCCAGTTTGGAATCGCTAAGTTGGCAAACATATCTCCAATAATAACGTTTGGGTTTATGGCAGATTTATAAACCAACAAACATAACTCGGGGGGCACCACCTCCTAGGGCATTTGAACCATTGGCATTATTGGGATGTAGTGATTAACTGTGGGAAAACAGGGTATAATAATGGGAATTGAAATGAGTTTAATCTCCATAAGTGATATTCTTGAAGAACTGTTCATAGATTTTAGGTGACTTCAAGTGACTTTCTGGGCCGCTCAGTGATGTTTGTGGTGTATAATCCCCATGAATTGCTGGTAGATCGAATATACCCTCTGGTTATTTAACATAGCCATGGAAATCCCCATTTTTAATAGCTAAATCACTATAAATCATCTATAAAATTGGTCATTTTGCATGGCTATGTTCAATAACCAGAGGGTATCATAAACCATAGAATGCACCTGGGGAACTGTTCACCAACAAACAGCTATGGTTTGGAGCCCCCAGCGATGAAAACATTTGCCACATGGCCTTGATCAATGGGAAGTTTGGGACCCTAAAATAGAACATCTGTCTCATATAAAGCCATAAAAATTGGTGGTATACTTGGAGGATCATCACACTTAGTAAGTGGTCAATAACCCTGGCTAGTCAGTCCCCATTCAGTGGCTGGTCCCATTTAGAAATGGCTTTAGCTACTAACCCCAGTTACTATAGTTACTAACCTGTTACTAAGTAGGGTGATCCTCCAAGTATCTTTGACAGGTCTGTTTGTTTGTACACCCCATGACGTAGATGTCCCTTTCCCACTAGTTGGTTGATTCATAGACAGTTCCCCCGTTCAACTACTGGTGGATGACAATAATTTAGATGCCTTATATAAACCAGCCTTTTGTTTTTCAAAAGTCCGGCTCAATCACCAACGTAGCTCAATTTTCTTGCAGTTTGTTGTCCTGCCGCCCGGCCGCGACAGCAACAGCCTCGCAGGCGCCGGCATCGCTCGTTGCATTACAATTTGGTGCATAGCATAGCCAGGAAGCGCCCAACGAAAACCCCATCTGCCCAACATTGGAAGACTGTTGCAAGACGTCATGGAGGTGGTGGAAGTCGCGCCGGACGGCAACTGTCTCTTTCACGGCTGGCGCAAAAAACCGAGGAAAATGGCAATGGCAAAGCATGGCAAAGCGTTGCGCCGCGAGATCGCCGCGTTCTTGCGGCAACACGCTGTCCAGCAATATGACGCCACGCAGGGCATGAAGCAGTTCGATCTACCATAAACGCAACAGTTGACCTAGTGAACTGCTCACCTACTCATCTATCATAAATCATTGATGAATCATGATAAATCCAATTACTGTAAACCCCCATTATCTTGGTATCAGTAAAACATTCACCACTATCAGATTATTCTATGTTATTCTATTGTATAATTTTAATCCATTGCATATTCTTGTCATCCATTCTATGATAACCCCACAAAAATAATCATTTATACCCAGTTGTAATTGGTATAACTCGGGCCTCAACATGGATAAGCACGCTGGCCACCTGAGCCCGACCAGGCCTCCAAGGAGAGTACAAAGATACACCTCGCGGAGGATGCGCCTCGCCTTGGAGCTGCGGCTTCCTTGGTGGATCGAAACTTGGGGATCTGGTTATGGGTCAACATTTACCCTCTGGTAAACTAACAGTTTGCTATTGAAAATGGCCATTTATAGTTGATTTTCTCATTAAACATGGTGATTTTCCATAGCTATGTTAGTTTACCAGAGGGTAAGCCCCAAAGGACCACTGATTGAGTATCTAATTGTTGGGTAGACATTTAAAGGTATTGGAAAAATATCTAAAATACCCAAAGGTCAACATTTGAGATCCATTTTTAGTATTAGCCATCGAATTGTTGGAGTATCCAATTTTGACCTATACCCAGAAAAGTGAAGCATGATTACATTCCGTTCCCCCAATGTTAGAATATAGAAAGCCCATGAGTTGGGGTTGGAAGATTACTTTCCGGTACAAATTGACTACTTCCAAGGTTTGTGTTAATTTGACGGAGAGTTCTAATTATTGTTAATACTGTAGTTGTTACAGGGTAACAACGGCTGATAATTTCAAAACAATGTTAAACATATCTAATCATGGTCGTGTAGTAATTGTTGAGAATGGTTTAACTAACTCACTATTGTTCCTCTAAAGGTGGGGAATTACTGGTGATGCAAACATTGGGTCGGGATTTACCACTCTCCCTTCTATACACATTTACCCTCTATGGTATCAGCATTTATCGTTTATTTCCACAGTAATTCATGATTTACCTCTCACAGAGGGATGGGATTAGAAGCGAATGACCAGAAGCCACTTCCCAGGCTGAACCGGAGTGGAAACTCTTTCACGAAGGGGCAGCACCAGAGGCAGCAGGGGAGGGTTCGGTCTAGAAACCACAAGGTGTGGGTCTGTCTGCACATGGCAGATACATCAAAATGGCAATTTTGCTGGGGGAAATGATGATTAACAGATTTGATTCCCAATTTTGAGGTATACCCCAAACCCAATGGCACGCCTCGAAATGGCAATTTTGATGAGGCATGATAATTTGCGTACCCATCAAATCTTGGGCTACGCAATTTTCTCACACACTCATGTTGCTTGCTTCCCAGCATTGGACTTCGCGTGACATCTACAGGTATGTTCCCCATATGTGCGGGTAAAATGAGTCATGCTTTCCTTCACTGTTTACCTTACATTCAAGCAGTATAATATGTACATTGCGTGTAGAATAAAAAAAATAATTCAAAAAAATATCATATCTTGTCATATTTCTATATAGTATATTATAGGTTTATAGGTTTCTCTTGAAATAAATACAGACCTATTTCTACTTTCTATGTACATGGAGACATATGTGCTTCATTTTTACATACTACGTATTGTTCATGTTCCACACCTGTGGGGCACGCAGGAGGCGCAGGGGCATTGCTGCAGAGACCAATGTCGCTGTCGAGGTCCTTGCAAAGAGCATTGCAACGAGGAGAAGGGACCTGGGATTTTACCAAGAATCAACAGGGTTGACTCCTTGATGGGTTGCTTAAATATTGTGGGTTCCAACTTGTTGATTTAATTGGTATTTCATCAACCCATAAAAAAGCATTGCTTAAAATTATTGTAAGTCCATGATTGTCAGAAGGGAGGGCAACTTCACTAGCCGACTTCGCGATGAATCTTCCCAACATTTGGGACTTCTAAATTGACACACATGGAAATATCATCAGATGCAAGTATAAATATCGTAGAAATTCCATTTAAATTCGATAATATATCTTGTGAAAATCCATATGTGTATATATATATATATACTGTGTATATATATATATTATTTAACATATACATATATATATTACATCTTGTCAGAATCAGAAAAAACATGAATATACAGACATAGATGCCATAGTTCTGGAGATCAACCACTGATGTTTCATTGGGATTATGCTTCTTTGCTCCGGCAGGAGCTCGTTCTGTCCTGGCTCAGTTGCGGCGTGAAGCGTGGCGTCAGCGTTTCCAGAGGCACTATGGCCGCTATGGGAAAGGGGACATAGATGAGATTTAATAGGAGATTTCAATGGGATTTGGATGAAATTGAAATGGAATTTATGGGAGTCTAAGGGATTTAAAGGGATTGATCTGAATGATAATTGCCAAACTTTTGAGGTCAGTGAAATAGTATGATTCATCCAAGTAATGGGATGTTAAGGGGATCTTACGGGTAGTTGAATTGGCTTTGGTTGATTTAAGCATCAATTATAGAAGCTTCTTATGGAATTTGTCAAGGTATCTTTATGGGATCTGATCATCAATTGTAGGATTTTAAGGGTGTTCAAGGGATCAAACATATCGCGATGCAATTGATAAGAATGCCCAGTGCAAGGATGAGAATAAGGATGATTATTCAACAGGCCTGCCTGATCTTTTCGAGTAAAGAATCGTTGAAGACTAGTATCCCCACCTAGATTTCTTGGAAATGTGCCAAGTCTATCGCATGATTTTTGGACACATATATGCCCCATTGTGCCGATGGGCCAGCTGCAGCCAGGCATTAAGAATCCTGAAATTGGTTGAAGGGAAAAGTGGCACTGAAATCAATCCATGGTTGGTTGTATATCCTCAGTGTATCCCAGAATATGTCGATTTCAATCACATCAATCAGACACATATATTACATAACTAACAACCATAGTATCATATACATCCCAAATTTGGATCAATGTGGTTGATACTTTCGAAATCCAATTTCTAGATAAACCCATTGAAATCCCAAAAATTGTTGATTGTAGATCCCCAGTATATCCTCATATGACCACCATTGTTGTTTGTTTGTTAAATTTTAAATTCAATGGATTAGTTTAATGGACGAGTTACAGGAACCCCCCCCATCTTTCATGGGAAAATCTATGGTTTCCTGCAGATTTTCCCACTAATCCATTGATAAATCAGCCGAGCCGAGCATCAACTCCAGGCTTGCTGGAACCTGCTCCAGAGCCTTCAAGCATCCTGCTGAAGATGGGGTTCAGTTGAGCCGTGAAAGATCACCTGGTTGATCGGGTAAAAAATAACTTTAAAAAAGGGAACTTAATCGTGAATCATAGGGGTTTATGAGATTTTCAATATCAAAGACATGGGGATATAGGTGATTTAATGGTGATTCAATTGGATTCAATGGGATTTAATAGATCTTTTTCCAAATAATGGTATTTAATGGATTTCCTCATTGACTAGGAAAATCATCTAGAAATGGTAATTTAATGGGATTTAAGTTGGTTCAATGAAATTTAAATAATTTAATGGTGATTTAAGTGCTTGATTGATGAAATGGGAGCTATACTACCGGGGTTATTCGGGAGTAGAATATAAACCATAATAGGGAAACCTATCAATCAACTGGCATTTCATGAGATGGGATGCAGTTAAGGTCCAATTACCAATTATAAACGGTTATAAATTAGGTCCTGCCCCCCCCCACTAACAGTTTTTAAACTGCCTCCCCCTTATGAACCATATGCCCAAAAAGCACAATCATATTGGTGGTAACTAAGGCGGTTTTGGGGGACAGTAGAATCATTTTTGTGGTNCATTCTGGGGGAGACTAAGGGTTTTGGTCCATTGCCCATGGTTTGTACCCCACATCATATCCCATATCAAATATTTGGATTAACATCATATCAAGGGTCCAGCCATTGTAAG
>BGPT01000137.1:344864-375522 GCA_003297045.1 Symbiodinium sp. clade C Y103 | reverse complement strand
AGTCATATTTGTGGCTGCAACTTGATTTTTGTTGTGCTTTTTTTTGTGGTATGAATTGTGGTCACTGTTAGTGGGACGGGGCAGGTCCCAATGTATATGCATGATAAAGTCTCTAGTAAACACAGACTGAGAGTATCTTGATATATCTTGATACTGGTTGCTTAATGTTGCTTAAAGAGATTCTCAAACCAACACATCCAGTGATTTCTCATCGATTCGGAGGTCCTCGGCGTCCTCGGATTCCACTTTGAAGAGAGCCAGGTGCCAGGATAGAGCCCAAAAAAATGTCCCTCCGTTTGTAGCCATAAAAATGTGTTTTAACCAAAAAGAATACAGTAGATAATTTTAGTGCGTTTACCATGTTTTCTTGGTATTCCCAGAAAGACAGAAAAGTAATTCATCACAAATTGAGTGGGAATTTGTTTTTTTTTTTGAGGGTTGCTATCGATATATACATATAAACATTATAAACCAAGAAAATGATGCTATAATGGGGATATAATATGGTCTAAACATCTGGATGGTTGTGAATGTTGTGAGATGTTTGGGCATATGACCAACAATGTTGAAAGGTTGCAGGATTTGGTGAACCCAGAATTTTGCTCAACCTCCGGTTTATTGATGAAAGGGGTACCAAATTTGATAGCAATTGTTGGCCACTATTTTGGCGGTCGCCTCCCCAATAGTCAGGGTTTATTACTCCGAGGTTGATGTTAAAGTGCAACGCAAATCGCTCGGTACTTCCACGGGATATGGTGCCCATCCCGTCCACCACTTTTTGAGACGACATCGATTTCATGAGTCATGGTTTTGAATATACCTTTACATGTGGCAAACATATGTTTGTTGACGTGTTTGAGGGATTTTGGAACAAGTGTGTATCAGAAGTTTGAATGTCAGCAAACATGGGCTATGATGGCTGATACTATGTATACGTACGACCGTTAAGTCTTGGTCTGTTCATTGGGACGCCCAGAAACCTGCACCGCAGGTTGGAATTGGAACATGAACGGCAGATTCCAAAGCCCTTAGAGAAAGGCCCGCTGAAGGGTGCGAATAGTCGACCCTTCAAAGAAAACGTCCAAGTGTCCATGATATCCATGTTGGGTACGTATCGCGTACATTTTATACATAACGGGACAGATTATGTTAGTTGGTCAAAGTTCAGCTCAGCATCTTTTGCATATATTTTTTTCTCCCGCCGATTCAGGTTTACCCCACCAACTTAGTTGGTGTTCCTCTCTGCGAATATAATGTAATATATAATATATTTATTGACCACCAACACCAACTACTGTAATTGCTCCATATTTCTCCAGTTTACGGGGGTCCTCCAACCTAGTCTTACAGGTACATCAGTAATTTTACCTCTATATTTACCCAATTTACCCCCCTTGTACCTGGAGCAACCTTGATTAAGATATGTCTGAGATTATTGTCCCATGAAAGAAGTTTGCCGCATGATGTTTTCCAACTGTTGATTGCATGTTAGTTTCCAATTGGACCCTTTGGCAATCAAACATGGCAGTGGAAAATGGTCCATTCTGTGGATGATTTACTTCTCAAGAAATGGGATTAGCCACAAACATGTTGATCGCACGTTAGTTTCCAATTATCAACCCGAAAAGATTGCTAGGCGTTACTTATGATCTTACCATAAGTCACTGTAATTATGAAACTGACTAATTATTTGTCACTAATCCCAATAATTCTGTTGACAAATGGCTACTTGTAATGTTGGTACAACAATAATAAACCATCCCCAAAATCACCAGGTGGTATAAACCATCAAAATATAGGTGGTTTATTATTGTTTTACCAACATTACAGTATTTGTTCAGTCATTTTCCATCATCTGGGATGATTCCACCAGGCGTCCAGCAGCTATATGACTTCATGCCCCTGGGTCAGAAGTGGGGAACACGGCCGTGAAATCATCACTTTTCCATAGGTCCCATGTTTTTTTGTAAATGGATGGTATAATTGATAGCTACCTGGTGATTTTACATGAGCACGGAAATCCATGGTTTGGTGATGGATACTGGTTTCTGTGCTGGATTTGTTTCATGTTGATGAGCCTATCAGGAATGTTTCTCTTTTGACTGATGACTGAATAGCATTTGAAGGCCTAGTCTGTATTCCCCAAGAGAGGTTCATAAATTCCAGAAGCCGCCAATTCGCTTGTTGAGTACCATTGGTGCCTATCCTCCTTTTATTTTTGCGACCCATTCTTGTTGCGAGGTGCCCACAACAAGTCCCAACATGCGAATCCCTATGCATAATAATAGACAATCAGACTTTATGAAAACACACAAGTCAAACATGGGGAGCATGAAAACATATAATAACACACACAAACGAATAATTCAAAGTCATTTCAAAGAAAATGAGATTATGACACATAGTGAAGCACGATCAAAGGAATATAGTAAGCAAAGCACACATAGTGCAACATATTATATAAATAGTGACAATACGTTTAGAAAAACGATGCACAATACCAAGCAATGGAACAACATGTGGCAATAAACAAACATACATACAAACAAGAAACACATTGACATAAATTGGGAAACAACTACGAAAACAATTGGAAAACAGAGAGAACGAAAAATAAGATGAATATGGTGCAGAGTAGACAACAGAAGCAATGAAACGGTAGGGAAAAAGACGAAACATATGGCAGTAACAGTAACAACAAATACAGGCACATAAAAGGCACAAAAGAATAGAAAAGACATGACTTTATTTGACTGGCTAACCAATGGACCTTCTGATTCCCACAATTGACAATAGCGACAAGTTGGGGGTTAAAAGTCGCACACTTTGAGGCAAACATATACTGTTTGGAGGTTTCAAATTATATCATGGTCCATGGTCAACCATATTGCTTTGTCTGAAAATAGAGTGCCCTCATGTTTGATGGTGTATCATCATGTTGTTCCTTTACCAAAATGGCTAGAAAATGGCGTTCTTTTTTTTACAGTATCCCATCTTTGGACTAATCCATACTAAAGATAATGATCCTAAATTGATCCCAAACTGATTGTATACGTGGTCAATATTTCAACCACCAACCGGACTCTGCCAATATCGGATGAACGGAAACTCCATGGAGTTCAGATGGTCCGAGAAAAATCAATCTTTTGAATGGAACATAAAAGCACATTTTAGTATACAGTATACATACATAATACATATTACATATGTATATGTTTATATATAATATCTTTATATATACTTTTGCACATGCCTGAGAATAGGGTATCCTCTCAAATCTACTTGTTGATTATAACTTTGCTTAGTTACATTTGCCGTTGTGTGGGGGGTATACCCAAATTTAGAAAAGCCCACAGATATCCAAATATCATCAAATATCATATTGTTATATATCAATATATATTTATATATCCCGTTACATCCAATTGTATCATTAATATGGTTGGTCACACACACAGACACACACACACACACACACCCATGAAACTACCATCCATTGTTGTTTAATATACATATATATATATATATATACAATGAATATGGATATACCCTCTGGTTATTTAACAGTTCGCCATGGAAAACCACCATCTTTAATGGTAAATCAGCATGTTTATCATCTATCAATGGGCCATAGCTTCCATGGCGAACTGTTTTCCAAATTTCGCGACAACCCAACTTCATCCATGGCTTCACCGAAGGAATTCCCGTGAAGCCATCCGCCTGCGTCGAAAGAACGGTGTCCAGGGGGCCGCCCTGTACGAAGGACTCGTCAACTCGTCGCGCGGGTTTGTCGCATCAGTGATGAGAATATCCATCATTCATGGGTTTGTCATGGGTTTGTCTTAAGGGTATACCCCCTCCCAAAAAAAGTGGTTTAATGATTTAATGGGGATAATGAGGATTAACCAATGGATTTAGGCTCGCAGCCTATTTTTCAGGCCATTTTTTAATCTATGATCATCCCATGACCCCCCTATCCCGGATAAACTCTGGTGAGAAGTTATATCCTAAACCTCATAAGTGGTGTTTCATAAACCCTCCCCAATTGTGTGCTTTTTTTGTGTATACCACTATTTGAGATGGCTTTCCATGATCTCACATGGTTGCTTCATCGGATGTTATTGGGTTTACCACATTCCTGATCCATGGTGGTTTTGCCATTGAAAATGAAGCTTTAACCCATGGAAAATGGGAGCTAAAACATGGAAAAAAAGGAATTGACTGAACAAAATTGGACCGGTTAACCATAGAACACGGGGAGTTACCCAGGAAAAATGGTGGATTAATGGGAGAGAATGCTATTTCAATGGATTGATTTTGTTGCTAGAATTTCACTGCAACCCAGGGTATTTACCATGAATATAGGGTTTTCTTGAACATTTTCCCGTCATCCACACTGATCCCACAACCGCCGCACTTCTTACTCACAGGTCACATGTCTCTTCAAGACCTGCTTCTTTTTGTCATGGAGCAGCATTGCATTTTCCAACTTGTTATCCATTTTTGGACAACCCAGATATTGCTGGCTATTTATCCCACTACTACTGTATCCCAATAGTGGCTGGTAGAACCCATAAATATCCCATTGTGTGAAAGATCCCACATTATTGTCCCCCCTCTGGTTGCTTAGTGACGATCCACTATCCACATAGATTTGTTGGTATAGTCTGTGCAGTCGTTCTCAGGACTTCCTATGGATTTTGCCAAATATTTTCGACGATTCTGTTGCCCCAACGTCCACCGCTACCATGACCGTGACACGGCGGTGAGCGGCGTTATGTTCGGTGTGACGGTCCAAGGCCTGACTCAAATGTCATAGACTTAGCTAATATGCAGTAGCTGTATTATTATACACTCTTGAGTGTAACTCTTTTTGGCTTATAAATATATATTATATATTTAATCCAAAAATAACTATATATAATATATATATATATATGTTTGATATCATATGATTATATATGTGATTACATACATGTGTGTAATGTTTACATAATATATATATATATACACCCTTTGTACTCACATGTCGCAAGATTCCCAGAGATCTTGCACTATTTGGATAAGAACAATTCCCATCAAGTTCCTTGTATTTCATGCATTTATCGTTGTTGTTTTTTCCCAGTCAGTGGTTTTTTTGCCCAACCATGTAGTTGGTATAAATTGATTCATTTTAGACATATACACTCATAATTATCCATCAAACACTGTGTATATGTATCACCATTAAATATATCCATTGCATTTCCATGCATTAAATGTGTATTCCGTATTCCCATGTATTCCCATCTATCAGTACCATTTATATTCCCATCTATCATAATATATATATATATATTGATATACTGTATCCGATAATACAACATAACCCAACCCTTTAGTTCGTAAAATATACCAACATACATTCCCATGATATACCCTGGGGTCAGATGTAATAGATAAAGCCCATGGCTTCCCTGAAGATAATCTACAACTAGTGGCTTATACATGGTTTTTCCCATAGGGTATTCATTTGTACATTTCCCCAGTGTCAATGGATTGCTTCAAGCGAACATTCCCATATTTCATCGGAAAATCCATGGTTTCCTGCAGATTTTTCCTAAAACTAATCCAGTGACAGTGACAGCTTGTCCGCTTCGTTGCTACGCGTTGCTAAAAAGGCACGACCATTGGCTTGCACCGCTTCTGTGCTGCTGAGCGCCGATGGAAGCTGTGTCAGACTGATGAGGACCGTTTCTGCAAAACAGAAAAAATACGAGAAGGACATCGTATTGATAAAAGAGTATGTAAAATGTAAAGTGTGTATATATATATATTGTATGTGTATTTATCTTGGAAATATACATATATATATATATATATGTATACATATATATATAGTTTAACACATATATATATGTATATAATGTATATATACATATATATGCACGGTATATAGTGTATGTTGTATACATATAAATAAAAAAGGAATATGGGGAATTGCATACACGGGAATGTAACTGTAACTATAAATCGGGAATATACATATAAATCCCAACCATTTTAGCCTAAATATGTATATATATGTAGATAGTAGGATATATTTATTGTGGAGACATATTACAATATGCATGTGTGGAGGTCATATACTTCCAAATGTAATCATATTGGGACTGTAGTAACAATTGAAGGTCATATACGATGTAAAGTTGAAATTCCAAAAATAAATTGGGACATGTATATGTACGCAAACTCAAGGGGTTATGTTAAGGGGTTGGCACATGTCAACCCCAACTTGAACCATCTTACATGGATCTCGGGTGTCAAATTAGCTGGGTCGTCAAGACGGCACAAACACTTGGATTCCGATGTTTTAAGTTGGTTGCAAGTGCCAAAAAAAGATGGGGGCGTCCAAAAATGTACCTCTCTCAAATTGCAGTTGTCTTTGAAGACCAGTATGATACATACATTGTTTGTTGGGGTACCTGTTTTTTAGACATACCTAAATGTCCTCTTCAAACGGTACGCCTGCCATGGAACACCAAACTGGCCAAACTTACCCCATTCATTTCCCGCTGCAAAAACACCACTGGAATTTTTCGAATCCTGGAAAAAGGGCAACAAAGAAAAGTGGGAAAATCAGGAGGTAATGGGGAACCAGCGTTTGCAATCACACGAAGAATGAGGCAATCATATGAGCGATTTTATAGGGATATAATCTCATCCCCCTGATTTAAAACACCCCATTCACACGATCCCAGTTCTATGTGGTTTCATCCCCGACTCAACCATGATTTCTTGTAGCTGTTTACTATGAATGGACGATGCGATATGGCCTGTCTGGTTTTCGCATGTTTTCGCTGATATCACCAACTCACTAGCAAACATGAGAATTGGCTGACGCCTTCAAGAATGGGGATGTCCCGCGCAACATGATCGACTTTCACTGGGGAGAACACAAGGGCTATGAACCAACATTTCCTGTGTGTCATCCCACCATTGGATGTTGAACTGACACATCACAAATTGGGGTTCTTGACCCATACGCAGATGAACGAGGAATGGTGAGAGGCATTTGACTAAGCGTGTACCTTCTGGTAATTCAACATAGTTGTGGTAAATGGCCTGTTTAAAGATGAATTATGAATTAACAATTGTCATTTTCCAGAACTACTGTATGTATTTGTATGTTGGATTGCCAGAGGTAACCCAGAAGAGTGCAATGTGAGCGATTTTTTTCAAGTATTGGCAGATAAGGGTCGATGTTTGTCACAGTTGACCACCTTTCTCTTGACCTCAACGCATCTAGTCTATGTGGGGGATGGGTGAACACAGTGCCAACATGTGCAAAGCAACAAAACATCATCATAACGATCAGTACCCTCTGGTAAACCAACATAGCTATGACACATCACAATTTTTAATGGTAAAATCAACTATGTCTAAGGCCACTTTCAATAGCTATGTTAAATTACCAGAGGGTATCAGATCTGAGTGGGTAGGGCATAGGGTGACTGACCATGCTGCTGCCTCTGATGATGCCGAGGTCCCGGACAAACTTGTTTCCCTAGCGATCTCTGGTGACCAGTTCAGTTGGGGTGAAAAAAACAACCCTAGTTGTATCAAGTCGTTTGGCTGGTGAATGTTAATCAAATGAATGCGATCATTCAGAAACACCCAATTCTACAGGCGGATTTGCAACCGGTTGATTCGTGGGATGAGAAGGTCCCCCATGCCCCAACCAGGAAATTGACAAAATTGTGGGAAATCCATGGAAATCCCCTATACTGTAAACGGAGGTTTGGAAGGGAAAATCATGTATGAATGAGGGGAATTTCCATTGCTAAGCTTTTTTTTACCGGAAGGACATTACATTGAATCGGCATGGTACTGTGGCAGGAACGAATGCAGCTGAAACGATTGCTGGTTCTGAACTTTGCAGTCTGGCGTTTCATTGGAGGAACCGTCTTATTTGCCAGTCACTTGGTGATGATTAACATCAGGCTGTCATATCGCGAACATAGAGTTTGTAGATATTGTCTGATCAAATGGTTTGGAAATGGGGAAGAACCTGGGGTGTGTAGCAAACAAAAAATTGTCAATGGCTTGCGATGCTATCCTCTGTATAATTACATACTGGATATACTGTATATGTGTGTGCAATTATATGTACGTTCACTATGTATGCACATCCTAAGGTATGTTTCGAGAGCACAACCACCAGCCACCTTTTGTTTGACTCGCATTAGAGATCGGGGGAGCAGTCAATCCAGATTCTTAATATTTCTTATTTGTCCAAGAACATGGCACATGCCTAAAGTCCAGATTCCATGTTCTGTTTGTTCCTTACCACTAGGTCCGTTGTCGCAAGCTGCTGCATCTGGCCCAAGGTGAGGTGGGTTTCTTGAACGGCTGGGGCGAGGACCAAAAGAGGACGGTGCTTGGGTTCGTGGTACAGCAGCAACATGGGCAGACAAATGGAAGGTATAGTTCTAGTTCTATAGTAAAAACATGGTCGTGTTGGGCGGATTGTTAGAACATGATGAAATCTTTGTGCAGCTGGTAATATGGTAATAAACCACTCACCAAGCATCAGTTGTTTTGCTTTGCATAGGGACCCTTGTAGAACAAACACTTCTATCTACTCCCAGAAAGGAAGGTTTTGGAATATGCTTGCAATGCAAATTCTATGTTGAGGAACAAGTAGGATTTCGAGAGCGTCAGGTAGAGTAACACCTATAAATGCCCTTGCCACCTAGTGTCCTCGCGGCATTGGCATGTCTTGAAGTGATGAGCTTGTTGCAAAGACATTGGCCAGCAAGCGTGCAAAGATTGTCTCTTGATAGAGGCTACAAAGGGACGAAGGGAATATAGTTTCCTCCATGACAGGTAGATTGACTTTAGATCTGAACAACATGTCAGTGATTGAACCAAATGACACCGCTGCAAATATACAGCATGCATCCGTGTACAAGTTACATTAAGTTTTACTGCAACCAGGCACGGTGGAAATGTTGCCACATAGCCACGTAGCCACTATCCTGTCTCTTGATCCAAACCATATGTTTGATTTTAATTACATAATCTTCAGGTTTCAAGAGCGAGCCGGTTCCTATGAAAGTCACTTTCCACAATCGGGCTGAAAGTATCCTTTTTGATTGCAACCTAAGCCTTTAGTATCCCTTGAATTATATTCTTAAGCAACATCCCCAAGGGCGCATTGCTGCAAATGGTGCGAGCTTTCACACATGGGCGCGTTCATGATGCCAAGTGTTTTGGATGACAGGGGTCATATTCTTCCAAAATAGCCACCCCTTACAGTCTCAATCCTCCTTCATCTTTCATGTTTAGTTGATGAAAAGAAGTACAGTGTACATCAGTGTACCCCCAATAAATCACATGGGGAGGCAATTTACCTGGAATTTCAACCGCTTCTTTTGGTGATCCCAGACGTGATCAACATCGATCCCAGCTATCCGATGGCACCGGACATAGGACGATCCGAGACGTTGTGATCCGGGGCTTTCGGGAAGGTCGAATTCAGGAACTCTTTACTGACGCGTACAAAGGACTCAGGGCTGGGCAGTCAAGATTCGTCAAGATATGGTGGTCATCAATCTATTTTTAGAGGGATTTATATATCCATGATGTTTGGATTCCGATTATGGGATGGATGACTGTAAAGCATAGTAATTACCATGTCTTGACCATGGCATACATGAATGGGTGAGAGGCATTCAAGAGACATAGACAGTTGAGGGTTCAACGGTTGAACTATTGAAGATAGGGGTGATATATTGGTGTTTTCACTATATGTGTTGAATCATTTATTATATATATATATATGTACCATATCAAATATGTTCCATAATATACATCCATGTACTATGTCTAATATGCACATATACACATTTGCACATGCCCAAGCAGCATACAGTGAATACAGCACGGCCAACGACGCCTGCTGTAAGAGGACCTGGTGCCATACGGCAAGAGTTGACCCATCCAAAGGCTGATGACGACACTCGACGCCCAAGTTACATTTGCAAGCCCGGCTTGCACTTTTGTCAAGTAAATATAGTTATATAAATTATATAATTATATACGTATACATATACATATACATATACATATATATATATGCATGTATATATACATATATATATATATATGTATGTGTAAATGTAGAGTGTACATATGCATGTACAGATATGTACATATATGTACATATATGTATAGATATGTACAGACATTGTATAAGTATGATTACATAAGTAATATTAAGTATGTACATGCAGGAAACCAAGAATTGGTAAAGACAATATAAGCACGGTCTTGAACCTTCAGCCTTCTTGATTGCTTGACCCAGCGTTCACTGAACACATCCAAGGATTCCTTGCTCAGAGTCCTATTCAACAAAGGTGCGCAGCTGCACTAGGGAATGGTCATCCAGGTCACCTAGAAATGGGAGGCCCCTCCTTAGAGGATCATCCCACTGAGTCGCTAACAGCCCTGGTTTCCAAGATTTTGTAAGTCCACATTTTGTGTGGTTATCCCATGTATACGCCCTTGTCTAGATGGGGTATAACAATGGCTGCTAACCAGTTTCTAAGTGGGACGACCCTCCAAGCAAGTCATCACGGAACTATCGTTGCTAATGATCAATCAAAATGGGGACGCCCCCAACTGAATCAAGAACCTGCGAGAACATGCCAGTTTTTCTTCAGAAGGACACATGGATACTCTTAGGTTTAGGGGTCTTGCACGCAAAACTGGTGAGTGGTTTCAAACATGTTTTAATTTACAGGCGCCCAAAAATGGTAAGTACTTATTATTCTGGAATTCATTTTTTTTCAACTACAAACCAGCATCAAAATGTGCATGATCCATCCGATCCATTCCCCTTCCCATGACCAGGTCCTAAAGCCGTCCAGAATTTTCAGCCCGACATCACCTTCTACACATTGGCTACTTGGACTGGGGCAGCAACCTCTAGGAGGAAATGCTGACTGAATGGCTATATAGGTATACACAATACATAGTGTTGAATATAAGCAGCTTGTAATTCTATTTATTTATATTATATCATATTATAGTATATATATATATTTCTATACTATATGTACTATATATATATGGGTATGTATTACATATATAGAGTATCAGATAGAGTATCAGTTTGCAGATGTGCTGCTGCTATGTCGCAGGACGTGGATATTTTTTTGGCCGCTGCTGTTTCCATGACCGAATCACTGCCGAGGTTGGAAAGTTTCAACTGATTGACAAACTCTGGCGGGACAGACTCCCTGGCTGGAGAAGTGTTGGTCGGCCAGAAAGTATCTGAGAAGATGCACCCAGTCCCAATAGATCGGTTGGAATTAGGTCCCGACTACCCTGAGGATCGAATATTGATTACAATCAATAGAATCAATATGGGGCCAAAATCAAACAGAAAATCAATTGGAAAATATTGATTTCATTGAAAAAAAATCAATGTAAAATGATAGGGGAAAAAAAACAAAAAAAACAATATCAAAATCAAAAAAAAAATCGATAAAAAAATCAAAAAAAAGATCAACTTAAATTTCAACAAAAAATCAATATATATATATAGGAATATAAATTCCCACCCCCGTGAAACTTTACATTCAATTGGAAAGATCAACACGGGTATTTAGGAATATAAATTACCACCCCCGTTAAACTTTACATTCAATTGGCAAGATCAACAAGGGTATTTAGGAATAAATTACCACCCCCGTTAAACTTTACATTCAATTGGCAAGATCAACAAGGGTATTTAGGAATATAAATTCCCACCCCCGTGAAACTTTACATTCAATTGGAAAGATCAACAAGGGTATTGAGGAATACAAATTCCCACCACCGTTAAACTAAACTTTACATTCAATTGGAAAGATCAACAAGGGTATTTAGGAATATAAATTACCACCCCCGTTAAACTTTACATTCAATTGGCAAGATCAACAAGGGAATTTAGTAATATAAATTCCAACCCCCGTCAAAGTTTACATTCAATTGGGAAGATCAACAAGGGTGTTTAGGAATATAAATTCACACCCTCTGTGAAACTTTACATTCAATTGGGAAACATCGATGATGATGATGATGATGATGATGATGATGATGATGATGATGATTCTGAGTCCCGTTGTCGTTGCATTTCCGGGCAAAGCCCAGGCATTTGCCGCGAAATTGACGAAACAGGCAGGGTTTCGGTGCAGACGGTGCTTGAGCTTGAGAGGTTTTTTTTCACAATCTGTATGAATTTGGCAGATTAGAAGAAGTTGGTCTGTCCAACCTCCTCTGCAGTTGACTTCTCATGCACTCAGTGGTTTTCTTATTAAGTTACGAAGACGCTCTCTCTCTCTCTCTCTCTCTCCCTCTCTCCCCGGTGTTGGAATGCTCTCAAAGCCACTGAAGATAGATCATGATAGATCCAACGTGATCCAACTGTCCAGAGCAAAGAATGGCCACCCCTGTATGCGTGGTCAAGATCGAATCGAGCATTTTGCTCGAGATGGCTGACAGAGTCATGCTTAATGCGCGCCAGGGGCTGCAGGAGAGAGAGAGAGAGAGAGAGAGAGAGGGAGAATTCTAGGATGTAGCAGGGAAGCAAGTTGGTCGTTCACATCCATTCAATTTCTTCTAAGACAAGACCATGTTGTGCCAACTGTGCTGGAAAGGCAACAGACGGCAACACATTTTTTTTCTGGGGAAGAGTTTGTGGCTCACATCCATTCCCTCGCTTTTCTCATGCAGTGCCACACGCAAGGCGCAGCGACAAGCTCGAGAGGAGCGCACGGTGCATGTCGGCAGCACCAAGGCGCCTGGACCGCATTGTGTATCGGCAAAGGCGAACCAACATGATCCAAAATGATCCAATATCGGCACCGGTCAGATCAGCGGACAAAGACAGAATTGTCAAAATGTACGGAACCAAAGGGTGGAAATCTGATGGATTCGAATTAATCAAACATATCCAGAAATCATCAGAAATCTCTTGCGGCCACAGGTAACCTTTGCTTTCAAGAGGTGGTCAGCTGACTGCCCAAACCCGGAAGCAAACCTGGCCAATCGCATTGTCAAAACCTCAGAGCGGAGGACCAAGTGACCAACTGAAGGTTAGGAACATCTTGGAGCTTTCACAAGTTTCACATTCTTGAAACCGCTCCAAGTGAGTGCATGTGGACACCAACAATGTTTTTCCACTTCTTCTGAGATGCANGGAACATCTTGGAGCTTTCACAAGTTTCACATTCTTGAAACCGCTCCAAGTGAGTGCATGTGGACACCAACAATGTTTTTCCACTTCTTCTGAGATGCAGCAAACACTCCTTCAGCACAGCGCGGGTTCGAGGGAATACACATCCAGGATCCGTTTAGTGCTCTTAGGCACTTGCAATCCAAAGAAGCTGAGGAACTATATAAATATAACCAAGCCAAACAAAACAACGATATCAGTACTATTAAAAGAATCGATGGAGTTCTAGTTTTCTTCACAGAGAGCAATNGCTGAGGAACTATATAAATATAACCAAGCCAAACAAAACAACGATATCAGTACTATTAAAAGAATCGATGGAGTTCTAGTTTTCTTCACAGAGAGCAATCATATGAAGGTGGTACTGTACAACTGGCAACTTCCATATTTCTGTGTTTTGGCTGAGGTGACGGATGGGATGAAGGACACTGAGATGGCCATCAAGACCTTGCGTTGCTTGGCAAGAGAAGTTTCATGAAGCAGGCGGTCAGAACAAGTAACAAGTCCCAACATGGCCCAAGTGCATTGCACATTTTTACCATCATGAGGAAATGACATGAAAAGATGGATCAACACGACACTTCCGACTTGTCTCCTTTGCCCGAATCAAAGGCCCTTCTTTTCATTAAATTCTTTAGTGTGCACATGAGCTCAGCATCAATGAATTCAACACAAGAAACAGCAAACACACTAGTCATGCTACCAGAAAGGGAAGGGATGAGGCTCACCAACGATAGCCCATCCTGGCTCTGGAAATCCATGAGGTTACACCTTGCAAAAGATGATGACAGAAACAAAGCTGGTAAGAAGCGGGGCAAGGGAACTACCAGCAAAACAAGGCAGGAAAAGAGAAAGCACCTGCAGGGAGGGGGCAGGGAAGAAAGTGAAGGCCCAACATATGACTGGGAGCCTTGGGAAAGAGAATGGTGGTCCAATGGTGCTGGCTGGGAAGATTCCCAGAGCTGGGACTGGACTGGTCAAGACTGGTCTGGTGGATCCTGGCGGAGCCAGAGGAGGAGGTCCAGGTCCAGATCGCAAAGATCCCAGTCACCCCTGGAAAGGGGAAGGGTCAGGCTCCATTCTGCTGAAAGGGGCAATGAAAGTGAAAGTGAGGTTGGTGGTTCAACCCCCTACCAGTTTTTGTTGGTCTTAATCCCTTACATTCTTTGGTGTTTGTTGGTGGTCTAAACCCTTTACTCTTTAATTTTGTTTGGTGGTCTTAACAACTTACCATTTCTAATCCCGTATATACCCTTGACCATTTTTTTTGTGGTTATTGTTGGTTCTTAATCCCAAAAAACCCCCCGTTAGGCTGTTTTGGCGGCTTTCCTTGGCCACCCCCATCCCAAGCTGCAGCTATTAAATTTTACATGTTCTGCCTAAGTCTGTGTTCAGCCACACACACTGTGGTGTGGCATTTGAAAAACCAAGCACTGTACAGTGGATACCTTTTTGCAAAGGTATTTCTGGCAGGCTTCTGGAACCCAAAACCCTTTTGCAAAGGTTTCCTTGGCAGCCTGCTTGTGCATATGTGTTCACACATGCTCTCACCCTTTTCCAAAGGTGTTCCTTTTGCTTAGCTGGCACCCNCCTTTTGCAAAGGTTTCCTTGGCAGCCTGCTTGTGCATATGTGTTCACACATGCTCTCACCCTTTTCCAAAGGTGTTCCTTTTGCTTAGCTGGCACCCTGTTGCAAAGGTGCACCCTTTTGCAAAGGTGGGCCCCTTGCCTAGCTGACACCCTTTTGCAAAGGTGCAGCCTTTTGCAAAGGTGGCTGCAACAAACTGAGCACCACCTTTCTGCAAGGGTGTACTGCATTCATTTGTACTTGCTGCAAAGCTCCTCCTTGAGGGCTTTTGCCTCTTCTTTGCTCAAGTGCTCCTTTTCCAAGGCTGCCTTGATCTTGTCAATAATCAAATTGTATTTGCTGCTCTTGGCCCTGCTGACTCCTACAATGAGCCTGTTTTTCTCTCCAATTTTCTTGGTACCACACAGATATGCTCTTTCATGCTTCTTTGCTCTTGTCTTATTGATTTTGAGCCATGCCTTTCCTTGGTTAGGCACAGCAGTACTTGGCTTCTTCATAATAGCTGCAGGCTTCTTCATTGATTTTTTTTTGGTGTTGCCACCAAAAAGTTCTTCCCTCAGCTCTGGGTCTGCCTTCACATCTCCCAGGAGCTGGCCTGTGCTGGCCCTCTTTTGCAAGAGTCTGCAGGCTCCTGCATTTGCTTTGCTCACCTTCTCAGGTGTCACAGCTTCAGGTGTCTTCAACAAAAGAGGGTAGCCCTTTGAATCCATGGACACATTGCTGATCTCTTTCTTCAATTCTTTGGCTGGGGGCTCTCGTCACCATTTTCCAATGGTGCTGGCAAAGCTTCTTCTGCATCCCTCAGCTCCACCTTTTTCAAGGTTTTGTTCAACTTTGCCATCTCCAAGGCAGTCAGGGTGNTTCCAATGGTGCTGGCAAAGCTTCTTCTGCATCCCTCAGCTCCACCTTTTTCAAGGTTTTGTTCAACTTTGCCATCTCCAAGGCAGTCAGGGTGGAAGCACATTTGCTATTGGTGCCTTGCCTGGCAAGTCTTCGGAAATCACTCAGCAGCACAGCCACCCTCTCTGCTCTCTGATGGACCCAAATGGACCCACTGTGTGTCGTCTGATTCAGGTGAGGTTTGGCAGTCAGCATCCTCAAGAAAGCAGACCTGAGTGGCTGGCAGTGCACCTCGCATGCTGGTGCTATGCCCAGCAAATCATCAATGAAGTCAAGGGCATGCAGTATGCCTTTTGGGTCCAGCGCTCCTTGGCTTGAAATTGACTCATATGTCTTAAAGTTTTGCATCAGATCCACATGCTTGGAAATGATGTCAAAAAGGATCCCCACTTCCACCCAAGGCNGCTCCTTGGCTTGAAATTGACTCATATGTCTTAAAGTTTTGCATCAGATCCACATGCTTGGAAATGATGTCAAAAAGGATCCCCACTTCCACCCAAGGCTTAGCAAAATGCCTGGGGCCACCTTTTTTGTTGGCCATCCCTTCTGCAAGGTTTCCCTTCTACAAAGGTTCCCTTTTCCAAAGGGTCCCTTTTCCAAAGGNTAGCAAAATGCCTGGGGCCACCTTTTTTGTTGGCCATCCCTTCTGCAAGGTTTCCCTTCTACAAAGGTTCCCTTTTCCAAAGGGTCCCTTTTCCAAAGGGTCCCTTTTATTCCAAAGGTTGCAGGTGAATGATCCTTGGTGATGGTGATGATATCAGGTTTCAAACTTGAACCAATGGCTGCAAAGAATGCACAAAAAACAGTGGTGCTATATGCAACATGAAAACCATCATAAAAGTTTATGCACAATGCAACAAAAATCAACAAAAACATCATGGACAAATCAATCAACATCAATGAAATGACCACACAATCAATAGAAACATCAGAAAAACATAATCAATAAAATCAAAAAAAATCAAAAAAATCAATAAATGTAGCAAGAAAAAATCAATATAGAAATCAATAACGAAATCAATGACAAAATCAATTTTTGAAATCAAAAACAAACAGAGACTTTTCAATAGAATCAATATTTTTTCAAACAAAAATCAATAGAAAACATTGGGGAGACTATTGATTGTAATCAATATTCGATGCTCAGGGTAGCTTCCACCGCAACTGCCCGGGACTATCAAAACAAACCATTTGTTGCTGCATTGGAGATACTCCATTTGATCTTGGCCAGGCAAGAGATAGACACCATAGATATCCTCCATAGATATCCTGTATTACCCAGTTCTTTGATTGCAGAAGAATCAGTACACTATAGAAGGCCAAATTTCGATCCAATTTACTTATATAGCAAAAAACTCCCAAAGTCTAGTTGGTCAGGGGTCTCCTGGCGGAATTGGTGAATTCAACCATGCAATCGTTAGCTCGTAAACTCATGGCATTCCCTCATCATTTTTGCTGCTTGAGCATCTTTATCACCATTAATGGTTTTGATTTTTCAGACAGACCCAAATCACTTTTTTCTGGCTACGCTCTGGTAAACCAACATAACTATGGAAAATCACAATTTTTAATGAAAAAATCCACTATAAATGGCCATTTTCAATAGCTATGTTAAATTACCAGAGGCTATCCCATATGATATCCCCATGATATCTGCAGAAAACAGCAAGGCAACCATGTTGGGTGGTCAAATCCCCATTTGGCGAGCTTACATCATAACCTACATCTCCATGATATCCCCATTTACTCCGATTATTTTCTGATATAGTTTGATATGTACTGTAATTACAATATTATAAATATATATATATACATAGATAATTAAATATATAGGTATATATGATTGATTATATTATGTATATATATAGATATATATATATATATATGTATATACATAGTTATGTATGTATGTATATATATATATATACATGGTATCCCATTGTATTGTTGATGAAATCAGCCATGGATCCCATTGAGGTCCACCCCCCATGGCTTGGGCACGTTGCCAGGACTGTTACAAGATCCTCACGGCTGCGCTGCCGAAAGCTGGGCAGACGGAGTTGCAAGCCGTGTGTGCGCCTTCCGGAAATGGCGAGGGCACCAGGGTGGGGATGGAAAAACCTGGGGGAACTGGTTTTGGTGATTTGGTTAAACTGATTTCACATGGTTATAATTAAAGATATAAATCAATGAACAAACAGCATAAAGAACACATGAATGGATGAATAGATTTAAGTATTCTAAATGGTTCGATAATGTTCAACATGTTCTTAGATCCCCAATGGTTAAGAGTTAAACATACCCAAGTTGTTATTCAACCTCAGTCTTCTTGGGTTATTGTGAAGCATGGATGCAAACCATAGGCAAACAAATCTTTTAAACGGAGAAATGGATCCGTTTCACTGCCTTAAGAGCTAGAGCCAATTTGCTCTCCCTTTGACTACCCCATTTTCTTTCAAGGACATGGCAGACCATGTTGGCATGAATGCAGGGATTAGTTCGCACATCTAATTGGAGACCCGGTTGGATATATTTTCCCAACACAAACAGATGATTGGCAAGGATTGGCAACATTTGGCGACCAAACAGGACTATGAGATCCCTTTGATGCCCCGTAAGCCACCATTTGGTGTTTGGATCCAATACATAGCTGTCATAGTTAATGAATGTTAATGAGCTAATGTCATACCTTGGCTTATCAGTTTCCTCATCTTGTCAACTGCAGGTGAAATCTTGGCGGAGTTTCCCTTCTTCGGCGCTTCCGAAGATGGATTTCGCGTGCCAGGCGATGCCATTTTGTCAAGTTACATGCATGGTTGATGTATGTTTATATGCCTAGAACAGGGGGATGATCATTTGTTTTCCTAAGGATTTAAGTGATTTAATGATTTATATGCCCATTGCATTTGGATTCCAGTTATGGAATGGATGAACATCAACCATAAACCATCTATTGGTGCACCATTTTGTCATTTGAAGGTTGGAGATGTCTATGGAAGATTTATCTGGAGTCCCTAACAAGACACACTCGTTGCTCACGAGTTTGCCATAAAACTCGCAAATCTCACGGTGTCACGACTACAAATTGGGGAATGCGACATTGATATCCAACTTCGCGTGACATATACTGTACTGATGGGGCAGCACAGCAATACAACAACTACAGAAAAAAATGCATCCATATGCTGATTTTGGCAGAGGTTTGCTATTTGCAATTCCTTTGTAAATCTTGAACGGGTCCCACTGTCCATCGCCTGCTTTGGACATGTTTGCTGGCATTGAAGTTGGGGAGTCAAGTCCTACAGTAGTTGTCGACACTAGCTGGATGAGATATGCCAGATGAGTTTCTGGAGTCTTAAAATGGCTTGGCTGGAATCTTGCTCCTTCCATTGACGCAGGCTTCTTTGCCAAAGAATTGGTGCAAGAGTCTTGTCTGCAAAGACTCATGCCATGTGACACTGTTTCACAGACACATAATCACATGCACTGTATTACCGAGGCAGCTCAAGGAATGGAACATGTACACGTCACTTCAGTCAGGCCCGGTGCCAGGTTCTGACAGCACACCAAGGATTTGATGGACACGCCCGTCTTTCGGGGTGGCCGTCAATGTGACCCTTGGCTGCAGCCAAAAACATGGCCAGATGTCTCGGGCTGTTCACGTGTTTTCTTGTTCCTTTTTCCCTACAGATAATTATACTGCCACCATATTTGGGTTGTCAAAAAATCTGCAGGCTGTAGTTCACATGTTCGGAGCCAGCGTCTCACTGATTTTTGGATGGACATGGTTTTCATACGTTTCCAGTGATTCTTCAGGCTTCATCCCATCACGTGTTTTGGTTCTTCAAGCGCAATGGCAATGTCCGATTTTCAACCGGATTCAACCAGCTTTTTTGTCAGGTGAAAGACCGATATAGCTACTGTCCTGCCGGACCCGGCGCTTTGGAATCTTGACCAACTCGCCAAGGGTTGTTTTCATGTCACAGCGGACACTGCAAAGGGATCAAAGTGTGAAGCTTCAACCCCTGTAGCTCTGTGCTATTACTCTATGTATATATGATATTATATAATTTTATACAACGACATTTCATATGATATATATATATATATATATACAGAGCCTACACTACTGTATATATATATATATACACACACTGATTGCGACACATGTTTGTCTAACCACTGGATAAAATCCAAAATCCTGGACGGCACCCACAAGATCCCCCATAGTATCCCAGACCCCATCCCCATTTTCTGGTGCTCAAGTCCATGCAAAAAGGAAGGCTTACGGCTGATCTGCGGATGTCGCGTCCACAAACGAGAAACTTGGACCAAGATAGCATAAGATAGCCATGGTGTTGGATGACTGTGACAATCAAAATCTGATCCGCATCCATTTTGGTGTCGGTGCTTCCTTGCAAAATGAATGAACAATTCTGATTCATGGAACCTACGAACGTGGGGCTTGATGTGTGACTAATTACCCGGAGAGACTTCAAGGTGGACAATCTGGTGGTTTGCGTCAGCTTTGGAGAGCTGGATCCTCCAATGAATGGGTTTGATTGACCCAAACCCAAATGCAGAACTTAAGATATCTAGCAGTAGGCCCAAAGAAGAACACATTTTCCCTTGAATGTAGTGACTTTCCGACCTGGCAATGATGCAATTGTTGCTTGCAGGTGTTTCCGACTAAAATGTTGCTTCAATAGGATTGGAGGTGGATGATCAATGGGGCTATTAGTCAATGGTCAGCAATCAGCTTTCCAGTTTCAGTATAAGTGGGGATACAACTCATCAACTGCAGAGGCCCCCATCATGGAAGATGATGTAAGGACTGAAAGTAGCAGTAGGTTTTTCATACTTTGCGGACTCACGGATGTACCATTGGGGATGCCTGCAGGGATCTGCAGGGTAAGTATCACTGTACTTTTCGGGTGTTCTTTTACCTGGGCACCGGAAGCCACCAAAAAAATGGTTGGTTTGCAGTTTGAACAAAACCCAAATCTGAAATCAATGGCTCAGAACATTGTCCTCATTGTGTTTGGCTATGACTTTGAGATTTTCCAACAGCCATCATCCAATGAGGCTTCAGTTCTACCTTGGAAATGAACAGAACTTTCCAGGGGTCCAGCTGGTTACGCCAGGAAGCCGTGCACGTGATGCGGGAGCTTTTGGCCTCAAAGCATTTATGGAAATTTGGGACTGACTTGGAAGCTTGGTCCAAAAACGGGATCCTTGCTTCGCGATTCATGCGCTACGGGGTCTTTGGTGAATCCTTTCATTTGAAATATGTCAACCACTCTATTTCTGAGGGGAACTATGACCTCAGAGACTGGATCGATTTGTTTTGCTGTACCAATATGTACCAATCACCAGCCCAAGAGTTCAGGCGACATGATTACTCTTCTAATGTTTCGAGTGAACTTGAATGTTTACATACAGTGCACACATGTGTGTCAGCAATTAATCGTTATCGTTAATCATCAACGTGTCAACGTAGTATGCATTGCATGATGCAGAGAAAAATACGTGCGCTGGAGATCTCATTACGGATTCTGTGAGGGACCTCAATTGCCACTATAGAGAACCATCTGTAGAGTGTGCAATATAGTTGCATGTATTTTTGTCACATATACATTTCCTGTATTGTCCTTATTGCTGCAAGTGTATCGTGTATGTACATCATATATATGTATATATATATAATATAATAATTATAATGCAATATAGCATAGTTGTATAGCCCCCACACAAACACACACACACACGATATAGATGTATACAAGTACATACAGTGAGGGGCCCCTAAGTTGTCTCCACTTATAACTTGGGATAACTATCGTTATAATTAAGAGGAATAACATGGGTTAAGTAATACTATAAGTGAGGATAACTAAGATAACTTTGGTGTGACTTATAAGTAAGATATAACTATGTTATGGGATTTATTGAAATAACAACTAAGTTATACTTGGAGCCATTTGAAGTTAGCTCAAACTTATTTTGAAGTTATTTTTTAAGGATTTTTTTGATTGTTTAGTTTGAATTATCTTTTTTTTTTTTGCATTTTTATAGCTTAATGTAATGAAATTGAGTTTTTGTTGTGAATGTTTCTGGTGAGGTCGTCCGCTTTTATAGAATTTTGGCTACCAACAATTTTCTGTTCTATGCAGATCAGGATTTGGTTCTCTGAGCGGTTGTCCGCTTGCTTTTTTTGGTTCTCTTAGCGGTAGTCCGCTTTTTTTTTGTTCTCTAAGCGGTAGTCCGCTGGATTATTTTGTAATGACGGTTTCATTTGTTTATTTTTTTAGATTCATGTCTTTTTGGCTACCAGAATACTGGCAGCCTTTTTTTTTTTTGCTTGGATAACATCTGAGCATCTAAAAAAACTATTGCGCTCTTTGCTCGGGTTGTGCCTGGGCATTTATATACGTATATATTTTATTTGCATGTGTTACAATTCTTCCAGTGTTCGGGTTGTGCCTGAACATTGTTACATGTATATATATATATATATGCATATTTTTAGTATTTAGGTCTTTCCTATTGTTCGGGTTGTGCCTGAACCCATATAATTCTATATATGATTCTATATGCACATATTCAACTGAGAAAGAGCAAGGTGCGCAGCTGAAAAGGATCCACCGACCTACTTTCTGCGGTGCAATGAAATGACTTGTCGTTTCACGAATCAAACTGATCCAAAGTCTGCCTGACTTGTGGTTGTGATGTTTATTGGCTGGCAATGCTACTTGCATAGGTCTACATGAAAGAAAAAAATTGAAGCCATGTTCAATTTGATCCTCATGTTCGCGTCGCTGGCCAAGCATCTTGCCTCCATGAAGTGACTAGAGACCCCAAACATTTTTTGCACTGATTTGAAGGCACGTATTGACTTGTAGATCTCAACACCAGCCATTTCGCACACATTCAGATTCAGATTCCCCACTTGAGTTCCGTCAAAAACCAGGGGTTGCGTTTTCGCAGGGTCTTGAGACATTGCTGTCCCCTCCACTTTTTTCAAGTGCCGCCACTCTTCTGCAGATGCTGCATATTTCCATGGCGTTTCCCAATGTTCCGCACCTATTTCTGAACCTCAAGATCTTTTTGTTTAAATCCAACATCAGACACGAACGATAACCCAGTCAAAACCAAATCAATTTCGAAGAAGACGTCCCGCAGCAGATTTGTATGATCCAAACAAGAGTATTCATTTTTTTAATTTAGGTTTTTTCTTTTTTTGACATCACTTGGCCATCGCAGCGCAATCGCCTGGCATGTGGAATAGGCGCGCAGGCGCTCCAGACGAGTTTACGGCAATGGCTGGCACGTGGTTTTTCCGGCGCAATGGCCCGCGTGTGGAATCGGCGCGCACAAAAAAAACCTCGTTGCGGCGGCCGTGCCTCAAAGGCATTCAGTTTACCTAAGAGGAATATGAACATATCAAGTCTGAAATGGCTCGGATGATGGCCACATGACATCATAGCACTTCACAATAGTCCAGGACGTGTAGGTTGACGTGTAGGAAGTCCAAACTGATGATTTTGAGCAATTTTGGTACCGTTTGTACAAGTGACCATGCATGCCCCACAAGGCTGTGGGAAACTTTATCTTGAATGATGCTTCACAGTTTACAGTTACTTGAAGTCACGGGATGGAATGCATCTCAGGCCTGTATATATATATATATATATACACATGTATGTACACAAAATAGAGTACGGAACAATGTGCTGCTTGATCATCACTTTCCCCATGTTTAGTATTGGCCATAAGTCGCAGGACCATGCACTATTGAAGCGGATAAACCCCAAAATCATATCAAGTTGGTTATATCACATATATATATATATATTTATATATATATATGTATATATAAAATATTTGTATTATCGAAGGAAGTTTCGAAGTCAAACTTCCGACAATATGGACAGATGGAAAAGCACAGCCATGAAGAAAGTCAGAAGAGAGAAGATCAGAGAGGAAGAAAGTCAGAAGAGAGAAGNAATATGGACAGATGGAAAAGCACAGCCATGAAGAAAGTCAGAAGAGAGAAGATCAGAGAGGAAGAAAGTCAGAAGAGAGAAGATCAGATAGGAAGAAAGCCAGAAGAGAGAAGATGCAGGTGCGCAAAAAGGTAGGAAAGTCGCGAAACACTGTGTTTTTTCCAATGTTTTGTGGCTCCGAGGGTTGAAAAGTAGGCTCGCTAAAGCGGCGGGTGCGGAGACATCTCGGCAGATGAGAGATGAAAAATTGCCGTTGTGGCGCGAAGCACATTTTGAAGTAAAAAGGTACAAAATACTTCATTCTCGGACCACTTTTGGAAGTTAAGATGTGGAAAAAGTGTACGGCGTTGTGGCGCGAAGCACATTTGGAAGTGAAAAGTGTGAAAAACTGGCGGTCTCGGAGCACTCTTGGAAGTTGAGATGTTGGAAAGGGGCACGCCGTTGTGGCGCGAAGCACGTTTGGAAGCAAAAAGTGTGAAAAACTGGCGGTCTCGGAGATGTCGAAAAAGTGCGCGGCGCTGCGGCGCGAAGCACATTTGGAAGTAAAAAGTGTTAAAAACTGGCGGTCTCGGAGCACTTTTGGAAGTTGAGATGTCGAAAAAGTGCACGGCGCTGTGGCGCGAAGCACATTTGGAAGTGAAAATATTAAAAGCACCACATGTTCGGACCACTTTTGGAATTTGAGATGTCGAAAAAGTGCACGCTGTTGTGGTGCGAAGCACATTTGGAAGTCAAAAGTGTTAAAAACTGAGGGGTTTGGATCACTTTTTGACGATTCGATGATGATTCCATGTCGGAAAAGTACACGCCGTTGCGGCGCCAAGCACATTTCCAAGTCAAAAGTGTTCAAAAACGAGGGTTTCGGGTGAATTTTTGAAGTTTGGCTGTGACTACACCACAACTACAAGTACAGCACAAGTTCAATTACAATCTCAACCACAACTACAACTGCAACTACAACTACACTACCACCACAACTACAACTACCACTACAACTACAACTACCACTACAACTACAACTACAACTACCACTACCACAACAACTACAACTACACTACCACCACAACTACAACTACCACTACAATTGCCACTACCACAACAACTACCACTCCTGTTCCCACTCACACTCTCACTACAACTACAACAACAACTACATTACAACTACAACTGCAACAACAACAACAACAACAACAACAACAACAACAACAACAACAACAACAACAACAACAACAACAACAACAACAACATGACACTACATCCACAACTACATCTCCAACTACAACCACAACTACATCTACAACCACAACTACATCTACAACTACAACTACTACGACTACAGCTAAAACTGCAACTACCACTCCAACCACAACTACAACAAGATTACAACAACACTGCGCTGCCTCCAACCACTTGTCGGTCCATCAGTGAATTCGCTCTGCGATCCATCATTCACAGCAACCAACCTCTCCTATAGGTTTCCTATCTTTGAAACTTCCGCCACCGGCTTGTGCGGTACTACTGGTACAAATATACAGATATGCGCGCACATATGCATGCATACATATACAGACAAAGAAAACCATGAACAGGGTAATGGTGAACATATAGCATTCACAGAAGATGTTGCAAGGTCATTTCGTACGAAGGCAGAAGAGCCTCGACCGCAGACAGATGCCGAAGATGAGTTGCTTGAGGCAAGTGCTGTCGGACACCTTTTCAAGTGGAATTACGTAACTTACGGCATAGTTTGATTGTGTGTCGGTTGGTGAGTATGATGAGTATGCATACCTCAGAATCCCCGAATTGGCTTCCTGACTTAAAGCTGAGCTAGGGCATCATTTTGCATCTCCATTGATGCAACGGCTCCAGATCAGGAGATCACTGTGCTAACAATTTTTGGTCAACCAACTGAGAAACCACCAGCTTCAAGTCGCCTGCCACAAAACCCACCCTGCCATGGTCCAGGTGACGGTGGCTGCAGTGCCTGCCTCAATGAAGGTATTTGTCGTTGGCTTAAGTGAAGGAACGACTTTGATCCTTGGTTCGGTGTCATGTGCTCCATGGACTCCATGGCTGGAAAATCACTAGAGGGATGCCATCACCCGAACTGGTGGTGTGTCACAGGTACAGCACCTATGTGATCGTCCTCTGACACGCGTGCCTGACGAAAACATCGCATCCTGGCCATGAAGGGGGTGCGCCTCTCCCGCCCATGGGTTGGGCCCATTGAATTTTTATATCTTGTGCCTCAAAAATGACCTAAAATATCTTCAATCTTTTTCCTGAAGAAAAACAAAAAAGCTTTTCTTATTCAACAGAACTAAAAAAAGGATCTTCTCTGGCATCCTTGCAGCTATGGAACTTATAACTTATTTATAAATATCCTTCAGTATACGTAACTTACTTATAGATATCCTTCAGTATACGTATATAAGTTCAAAATAAGTTCAAATAAGTCCGACAACTAAAATAAATTAAGTTATACGCAATATAACTTCGGGGCCCCTGACTGTATGATATACTATAGAATGCAACTAAAAACATCTAAACTTGTATTATTTTTGTGTCTACTTCAGTTGGATACACCAGCACCGAATCCGCATCCAAGGACTTGCATGATATTCAGTTTATGCTTTGTGAACTTCAGAAGTTTTTACATCAGGGCCAGAGCCTCCGAGACTACGCAGGACCGGCATGTTCCTGGGCGTGAGCGCATGGCTTTGTTTGAAAATCCTATATCCCTAAGACTGCCTAAGAGCTCATGGCTTATCATTGCCATTTCGGAGGTATACCACAATTTTCGACAAACCTGCATAGACATTAAACGCATGAGTTTAGAGATCAAAGGTACTCATTCAGAAAAAGAGACACTGTAACTTTAGAATACTATAGATATTCTGAAGAAATGTTGTGCCACAACTTTTGAGATGTTCACACCGGCGGATCCAGAGTTCAGTGTGATCTTCATAGGCCTCTGACCCTCAGCCCTTCCACATAGATGCCTATTGGGGTTATCCTGTTTCAATCAACCATGGGAATGGACAACCCTCCACTTCGAAGAGGCGTTGTGAATAGCTATACATAATGTAATGGTACGTATCAAAGGCAGCATGGGCACATCATAGTCATACCCACCATGTCCCAGTACATGGCTTGGTAGTGGCTCAAATTCCGAGCCTGGCATTTAGTTGAGGGTTTCACCGTTTTTTTGAGGTGTCATTGGCTTGCCTCTGGACCACGAATTTATCCGCCAACGCCTTGCCACTTGATTCGCAGAAGTTCAGAAGAAAGAATGACAGATGGGTAAGAAATAATCATGAAAATTGTTGTTGTGTTAGCATATGATATTGTGAGACATCCTAGGATTTTGTGCATACATATGATATTCTAGGTATTAAGCATTTTTTGTTCGAAACACCCATACATATTGACCACATGTGTGTGTAGATTGGATAAAATATGATAAAATTGGATTAGACTAGATCTGATTTGATCAGATTATGGAATTTGATCAGATTAGGCTAGATAGATTAACGGATCAACGGACGGATAAGATTGGATGGACAGGTTGATGAATGGATGGATGGCTGCAGAGTGCTACCCATGTAACCAAGTGCAATTTCATGAGGTTGGATTGACCCCATGCTGATCGCACGATTGCACATTGTTGAAGGCTTATAGTATGGGCTTTACATTCTCCATTGCCCACCAAGGAACTAATCACATGTTGAGGAGCGAATGACTCACTAACTCTAGGGGTCTCTAAGGTGTTATAAGTGCCTAGTTGCAATTACATCCGCAGTTGCTATGGAAGAAGTACACCAGTTTGACCAGATTGTGACTGCTCAGTTCTAGAAACTTAGACAATTGGATTATGAGTATATATATAAATGTATATAATATATGATTCTAACATCTTTTGGGGGCATGAACATCCACACAACTGCCAGGTGATTCCGTGGGTTTTGACCTCTGATCCCAGGAAGATGCCGTCTTGCTGGGTCTTGTGGCGGGTGCAGATGAGCATGCGCCGCTTTTTCCATGCAGCTTGTGGGGACCTGGATGACATCACAGCCTAGATGATGGTGAAAACAGGGTAAATCATCCCAATGAGATCCAATCATGATATCCAATACCGGCTATTATTTCAAGTTGTTTCTGATGTTCTGCAAAAAAAGCTCGACTGTCAAATAAAGAATAGTGAGAGTGAACGGTAGTAGAGGTGCGAACGGTTCAAATCTTGTTGGTCAAGCTCCGACAGACCTCTTGAACGATGGCATTGTCTTCTGATAGGGTCGGATTGTTCTACCATCACGGCCAAACCCTTTATATAATGGCAATATTATCCTACGCATCATCATGTACACAAGGTATACCTAATCTAAATTGGCTGGTCAAACAGTACTTGGGTAACTGGACATGTCATTCTTGCTCTTCACACATGACATCATCACCACGACGTCCCCTTAAGGCTGCCTCTAAACATCTCTACAAGGTGGGCCCCTCCAGTTGTAAGTTTGTTGAAAAAAAGCAAAACAATAGGCCGTAATAGGCCTGCATATTAAAATGATCCAAAGTGCCTCAATGACTTGGATGATTTGAAGGTATCCCGATTTTCGGAATCCGAGGTATACATACATATTACATCATATTACCGTGATTTACTGTGTATATTTATGTATATTAGTGTATATGTATAATCGTTGTGCACGCTTCCACTGAGGATCGCTGTGCAGCTGTCAGAGTGGATGGGATTTCGACTGCCTCTTCCCAAAGACGATCGCATTCGCAGCACCTCGCCGCGGCCATATCTCCAGATCCTACATAGATCGATAAATAGATCGATAGATAGATCGATAGATAGACAGACAGATAGATAGATAGAAAGATGTATGTATATATATATATATACTTATTTATATCCATATATTATATATATACTTATTTATATCCATATATATATATATACATGCATATAATTATATATATTCACAACATGTAACAAATTTGAAGTACATCCATATGTATGAAGGGAAAATGACGGATAATTGTTGGTGTGGCTGCTCCCAGAAGAAGGCAGCTTTGATCACTGCAACCAGGACTGCGAACTGGTTCCGGGAGGATGATTGCAACCGACTACTCTTTTTCAAGGGGGTGCAACCAGTTCCATTATGTCTATAGAATGTATATAGTGTATATATGATTATATATGTGTATATTGTTTATATGTATATCGTGTATATTATATACAATGTATATATATATATATATATGATATATGTACATTGTGTATGTGATGTGAATTATATATTTCTTTTATGTATGTGTATGTGTATGTGTATTTTTATATGTGTA
Source organism: Symbiodinium sp. clade C Y103 (assembly GCA_003297045.1). NCBI lineage: Eukaryota > Dinophyceae > Suessiales > Symbiodiniaceae > Cladocopium > Cladocopium sp. clade C. The sequence goes on along the minus strand of BGPT01000137.1, from coordinate 346,409 downwards.
TGTATATTGCATGTATATGAAAATTTATATATAAATGTATATGTATCTATGTGTACATCCTCATCTTGTGCATATAGAGGATCTGGTGTGGTGCTTAGCTGTGTCTTCTTTTTCCGGTCTCTCGTTTTGGGCTTCGGTTTTGTTTCGCTTTTTAAGGTGGAGACCATGTGATTCTCAGGAAGGTGAAGGAACCTGTATGTCTCTTGGACCACAGCAGTTCAAAGGGTGGAACATGTGGCTTCATTTCGACTGATCTGCAATATTTGTTTGGGGAATTCCCAACTTAGACTTAGATCTGTTTAAACCGATTCTCATCAATTGTGGATGTTAGTGACTTTCGATCTGGTCATGTTGGATGGCCAGAGGGAACTTGAGCAGTAGAAGGCCTCTGCAGGTCAATAGGGTTGTAGCTCTGAAATGGCCCTTCGCTGCAATCAGTTGAACTATGTGTATTCATATTTGTCTGAAAATAGGTACCCAAATGTTGATGGTATATCATCATTTTTCCCAAATAAAGTTGCCATTTTGGCGGTATACCCCTTTTCAGGCCAACCCATTTATATACGATGGAAGCTGGTTGGTGCTGTCAAAATTGAAAGACCCAGTGCAGTGTAGACTTTAGCTATTTGTGAAACCAACCGTCCACATTTGGAAGTACCAAGCACCAATTGTGACACATACCCATTCCTTCCAAATGTTTTAACCATATATCTATATATTTACACTATTCATATACATCCCGGCGGCTGGTTTACCGCGCGTGTGTTTTAGCATTTTCTGAAAACTCATTGTGATCACTCTCATGTTCATCCATTGGTATTTGCAGGANCGGCGGCTGGTTTACCGCGCGTGTGTTTTAGCATTTTCTGAAAACTCATTGTGATCACTCTCATGTTCATCCATTGGTATTTGCAGGAGTTTTGAAGCATTAATCATCAATTTTTGTGCAAAAATGTGGCCAATTTCATTGGCTCTATTTTTTTCATCATTTTTCACTGCTATTTGCACGCTTTTATGAACTTCAGGAGTAGAAAGGGGCTGTTTCAGGATGCCTTGTTTTTTGATGGATTTGCGTTTCGCCACAGCGAAACAGCAAAAAAAACGGGTTTTTCATTGCATGTTCGCACGAAGAGTTTCGGCTGTCAAACGGCTCAAGTTGGCACAGGCACTGTGTTCCCAGCGACATTGCCACTGTGTGGCGTATTGCCACAAGAGTGGGTTCGGTTTTCCGTCCTTGCGAGTTGCAATGCTGTTGGGATTTTTTTTTGAGGTCCTTCCAAGCTTGGTCGATCCCACTCGTGCTCGTGTGCAAGTGCAAGAGAAGAGGTCGGTAGCGTAGCATCAGGTATGTGTGCAAGGGCAAGAGCAGAGGTCGGTCGCGTAGCATCAGGTATGTGTGCAAGTGCAAGAGAAGAGGTCGGTAGCGTAGCATCAGGTATGTGTGCAAGTGCAAGAGAACAGGTCTTTAACGTAGCATCAGGTATGTGTGCAAGTGCAAGAGAAGAGGTCACTAGCGTAGCATCAGGTATGTGTGCAAGTGCAAGA
>BGPT01000137.1:269369-344848 GCA_003297045.1 Symbiodinium sp. clade C Y103 | reverse complement strand
AACGTAGCATCAAGTATGTGTGCAAGTGCAAGAGAAGAGGTCGGTAGCGTAGCATCAGGTATGTGTGCAAGTGCAAGAGAAGAGGTCTTTAACGTAGCATCAGGTATGTGTGCAATTGCAAGAGAAGAGGTCGGTAGCGTAGCATCAGGTATGTGTGCAAGTGCCATTGGACGGTTTTAGCCCACCCCACCCCACCCCAGCCATCGTTCAAAAAACACAAAAACGCACGTACGGTTTCCCAGCCGCCAGCATATACATGTATGTGTATATATGTATTTATTTATTTGCATACATTGTGTATAAATATATCCATATATATATATACACCCTATATTTACACACACGGCATATATATTATATATACAAATTTGCAATACAGTACGTCATATTACACATTTGCAATACACTACATCGTCTTGTTTATGTGTATTTGTACATTTCTATAAATATATATATATATATATATATATACACATTGTATATATATATATACACATATATATATATTTGTATATATACACATATATATATATATTTATATATATACACATATATATATATATTTATATATATACACCTTGTATGTACACCTTATATTTACACACACGGCACATATATATATATATTATACACATTTGCAATACAGTACGTCATATTACACATTTGCAAGACACTACATCGTATTGTTTATGTATATTTGTACATGCATATAGTTTTTTTCACATACATGACTAGTTGAATACATATTATAGATAATTGTGATTTTGATGATGATGATGCTGATGATGATGATGATGATAATGATGATGATGGTGATGATGATGATGATGGTGATGGTGATGATAGTGATGATTTTGATGATCATTGATGATGTTTGATGATGATTGATGATGATTGATGATGATGATGATCATGATGATGATGATGATGATATACATACATATATAAGTACATGAATACATAAATACATAGATACATAAATACAGATACATAAATACACAAATACACAAATACACAAATACACAAATACATAAACATTAAATACATAAACATATAGATACATAAACACATAGATACATAAATACATAAATACACGAAGACATAAATGCATACTTAAACACACATCAACACATAAACACATGCATACATACATATATTCAAAAACACACATGAATGAATGCATGAATGCATTTGTCCCCTCATTTCCCTCGATTGCCTTTTTTTCCCCATTTTCCCTGTTTTGAGGGATGCAACCCCGTGGTGGATAGCATGTTTTCTGAGGTCTCCTGGAATTGCAAGAGAACGGGGAACTGGGCCCTGCAAAGGACAATCCCACGCCTTTCAGAGTGGAACTGCCTCAGCTCTCCCAGCAGTTGCGCAGCCTGGCGGAAGAGCGCAACCACATGGAAACCACATAGACTACGGTTGCACACAATTGGAAGAATAGAATGCGACACTGCGGGGATATAGCAAGCAGAATGGAGATATAATGGGACACATGAAAGATACAGAACCAACAATATGGTACATGGGTTTTGTCCAAACATGTGGTATATCCATGTCAACCCCCATTTACGAACGCGGAACATGATTTTCTAAACCACTGGATTTCGGGGTGGTATTTTTGGATAAATTGACATGGCGACACTGAGGGTAGTCGAATGCCAGAAGATGGATTTTGGTTTGTTTGAACCTGTTGGATCAGCCCAAGATCCAATCCTTCTTTATATATACACAATTACATAGATACTACATCATAACATCCAAATCGTTTGCCGATGGTGTCATGTTTGCCGCAATAAAAGAAACAATATTGATATGGTGTTGTTCGGCTGAGATATCATGAGGAACCCAGGTATTGTGGTTCATTCCTCTTTGGATGGGTTGGTCTCTCATCATTATTTAGACAGTTTACCACCCCTAGTTTATTTCTCAAAGACGGACATTACCCCTACATTTGGAGCCATAAATCCCTTGACATTAGATAAAATTTAAACAGACACATTGGACGAACCCCCTATGAACATCTCCGGTTCACTCCGCTCCCAGGTAGCTGCGACCTGGCCTTCCTTCGCGCTCCCAACGGAGCGCACTTGGGCCCGGTGTCGCAATTCTCGGCGCTGCAGCGGGGTGCGGGGCACCCGGAACTCTTCAGTGCCCACCCTGCGTCGGATCGTTTCGCCCATGCGAGACAACTCACGGTGCCGTGGCAGCGCAAGTGGCGGTTGGGGGATAGGGATGGGGTTGGGGATGGGGTTGGGGATGGGGAATATATCGTAATGGAGTAATGGAGGAGTGCTGAAATTTTCTGGCGGAGTCCATTAGAGTTGGTTGTTTATGTTTCAATTGTGTCAGGTTGCTGTTGCAACTCTACTTGCAAGTGGCAACTGCAGATTGGGTGGCTTGAGTGGTTGGCTCTGCTAGTCTTGATTGATGTGGTTTGATTCTGATTGATCGGTGTTGGTTCATTTGATGTGTGGACTGATTTGTCAGTAAATTGTGTCCCTTTTTCATCTATTTATTGCTATCCGTGATCCAATATGGTGAACATCTTTTCGGGCAGGCTGTACTTGGTTCAACCTGGTGATGTGTCAAAGTGTCTCCTTGGTGCAATGACATGCACATACTCTGATGCTCCCCGGGCGGAATGTGTTTTTACCTGGAGGGAATATGTATAACATTGTATAACCACATGACACATGATTGTTGAAAAGCAGGATTGTGTACCCATGGATGGCCATCAATTCATGTTCATAATTGTCATCAGTTACCCTCTGGTAATTTAACATAGCTATTGAAAATGGCCATTTATAGTTGATTTTCCCATTAAATTTTGTGATTTTCCATAGCTATGTTAGTTTACCAGAGGGTAACCCACTATGTTTGATTTCCCGTCATGGGATGACTATACCACAGATTTACCATTCAACACCATTGGATCTTCAGCCATCTCCAAGGTGAGGAAGGTGGGTGGAGGAGCCGTGCTGGACACTGGGAATGGACGAAAGCGGACACCTGGATCTGCGGCGCGGGGGTTCCGCAGTGTTTCGACAGATGTTGAGAACTATAGTGGAAACCAAAGAATGTTTAACTAGTCATTAAATGAAAAATAAATGACAAACCAATGGTAAAACATGGAAAAGCCAAGTGACGAAAATATAACACATGACAGACCCAAATGACAAAGAAAAGGACCAGACAATGACAACATGAATCAACATGATAGTGCCTGGGTTATGATTTGAGGCCGACATAGATAACTAGATAACAAGAGTTGTCAAGATGACACACTCTACAAGTTGTTTGGTTTGCGCATGCGTCTCGGCTTTGGACCCATACGCAGACCGGTCCATTTCCCAGGGAAGGACTTTATTTGTATTCATGGCTACCACATGAGTGGGTAAATTGTCGGCAATGGATTTAATGGGCTGGTGTTTGTCAAATCCGTATGGACTCTCAAAACCACGAAAGGTTTTTTGCCCAAACAGATACAGTGAACTGAGGTTGTTCCCCTGGCATATCATGGCATACCTCTGTCAGAGTGATACTTGGAACATCTTGAGCCTAATCTCTTCCTATTACTAAAACTTCTCCAATTCATAAAAATCGGAGTGGATTGGCACTTTTTTTGGGGGGTTGCTTACAACTGTGTTCTTAATTGTGCTAATTGAGAATCAATAGGAGAACAGGATGGTGAAATAGTCATTTCTACCCTCTATTAAGAAAGATAGAGTGAGATCCGCAAGTTTGCTATTACGGTCCCATCGCACAATTGTTTGTTCCTTTTATTGAGGTTTTTATTTGCTTATTAGGGTAAAGCTTGGAAATCCAATTTTGGTAATATTTTAAATCGATTTTAATGAGCGATTTAATCACTTTTGAAATCGACAATTTTATTTTTGTTATTAAGATCTTCAGTTGATTGTTGGGTGAAAGCTTCGAAATCCAATGGCGATATGTTAAATAGATTTTACCAGGTGGTGCCCGGCACGCGCCGGGGCGGAAGTTTCGAGAAGAGGACATGACTATAGGAAAAAGAAGGCCTATGGGAATTTGTGATGAGTTGAACGAATTCGGAGATGAGGTTTGCAACCGAATGACTAAAACATTGAATGAAGGCATGAAGGAATGAAACACAGATTGAAACAGGAAATACAAAACACATGAATGATTCAATGAGTGGATGAAAGACAATTGAATGCAGAAATGAATGAAAGCAGGAATGACGGAATCAAAGCTCCTCACTCAAGGAGTGAAGAATAAAACGAAATATTAAAAGAACGAAGGAACGCAGAAATGGAAAAAAAATCAAAGAAAGAAAGAATAAATGAATGAAGCAAGGAGTGAATGAATATGAATGAATGTATGAATGAACAAATGAATGAATGAATGTATGAAAGAATGAATGTATGAATGAATTAATGAAGCAAGGAGTGAATTAATGAATGAATGAATGTGAATGAATGAATGACTGAATGAATGAATGACTGAATGAATGAATGACTGAATGAATGAATGAATGAACGAACAAATGAATGAATGAATGAATGAACGAACAAATGAATGAATGAATGAATGAACAAATGAATGAATGAATGAATGAATGAATGAATGGAAGGAAGGAAGGAAGGAAGAAATCAAGGAATAAGGGATGAAGGGATGAAGGTATGAATGACTGAAAAGTAACTCGGGAGGATGAAAGCTTTGCTCACAGAGACAAGTGTGAGAAAGGCTCCTCGCAGCACAATGCAAGGCTGGCAATAACAGTGATTATTTTGTAATATCGTCGTGATGACTAGAAAGTTGAATCTTCGCAAGTGGGTTGTCAGAAGAAAATCGTCAAAGCTCACAAAAGCAGGAACAATGAAATGAATGATTCAGAGAACGCAGGTTGGGAGAAGTGACTTTATGAAAGTGTGAAGGACAGAAAAAGAAAAATGAGCGAATGAACATTGACATGAGAAAAGTGAACCAAGGAAAAAAGGAACGAAGGAAGGAACAAAGGAAGGAATGATGATGATGATGATGATGATGATGATGATGACGACGACGCAGGAACGTTGCACCAAACAAAGCAACCTTTGCGCATGATTATGAGCGCGGACTTTTTCAGGCTGCTCTGAGACCACGTGCTTTTTGCGATTTTGATGTGAAATCGATCTCTCGCTGCAGTGCTGTGTGCATTTTGCCGACCTCATCTTCCAAGAGTGCTCTGAATGCCGCATTTTTTTTCATTTTGAAATGCAAATCGAGCTTTCGCTACAGTCCTGTACACTTTTTGTCGGCGACTTTCCCAGATCCAGGCCCGAACCCGGGGAAAACATGCAGAGACACGAAAGCCACTTAATTTACCCGAAAAAAACATAGGGTTTTGCGCACAAGAGAGTTTTTCACCCGTGATTTCACACGTGCGCGATTCTATAACACACGTGTGATGTTGACATGATGATGAGGATGATGATGATGATGATGATGATGAAGATGACAAGATTCCCCCATTTGTCCGTAACTCGCAAGCTTGTGAAAAAACTTCCTTAGAATATGTGATTTTAATTGTTTGTTTGTATTAAGGTTTTGTGTTTGAGTATCAGGGGCACCCTAATACAATACAAAATACCCCAAATAAAAAGCTCGATCACCATGTTTACCATTGGGGGGTAGTATTAGGGAGAAGAGACTATTCTCGTGACACAGACTCCGCAAGGCATTGTGGCGGTCCCCCAAATTCGTGAAGCCAGATTAGATATTATTACATTGTACCATTACTATTAGAATTTGTTAGACATAAAAGCTATATATACGATATTATACGTTTATATTGATAATCTAAATCGGAGGTTTGCGCCAACCTCATGGCTACGGTTGGTGGCCAGCTCTGAGTTCATCCCAAGGCTTTAAGCCACTTCCAACTTTCCAAAGCAAGTCTCCTGACCCTGGTGTGTCTGCTCCTGCTCCCTCCTTTTTCTTCTCGATTCATCATCAACATCATCATCATCGTCGTCATCATCATCATCGTCATCATCATCATCATCGTCATCATTCATAATCATCATCATCATCATCATCATCATCATCATCATCATCATCATCTACATCATCTATCATCTATCATCTATCATCTTTCATCGTCATCATCATCATCATCATCATCATCATCATCATCATCATCATCATCATCATCATCATCATCATCATCATCATCATCATCATCATCATCATCTATCATCCATCATCTATCATCCATCATCTATCATCTTTCATCTTTCATCTACCATCTATCATCTATCATCTATCGTCTTTCATCTATCATCTTTCATCTATCATCTATCATCTATCAGCTATCATCTATCATCTTTTATCTTTCATCATCATCATCATCATCATCATCATCATCATCATCATCCAGCATCCATCATCTATCATCCATCATCTATCATCTTTCATCTACCATCTATCATCTATCATCTATCGTCTTTCATCTATCATCTTTCATCTATCATTTATCATCTATCATCTATCATCTATCATCTATCATCTATCATCTGTCATCATCATCATCATCATCATCATCATCATCATCATCATCCTCATCACCATTTTCTTCGTCAGAGCCAGATAGAGTCATTTTTCATAGGCTTGGCCATTGCGAAAATGGTTTGTAAACGTCGTTATTTGCTCATTTCATTGTTCTGGTCCGCAAGAACATATACGGAACGCTGCGAAGTCTGATCTTGCCACGTCAAACGTTACTTTGCGCCTAGGCTGGCTATCTGTGAGACGGCACGTATTGGGATGTGCGAGGGCTAAGCTTAAGATAGCCTATCTGCACGATGCTGGTTCACGCTGCTTCGGCGCCACAAGCATGCCCGGACGTAAATGGATTACAATGGTTGCAGGATGGCGTATAGTATACCTGGCAAACAATTGGGAGTGGGGTAGGAGCGGGAATGGCTTGGCTTGCAGCGGGAGCATGTCATTGTTGCAGCTTGAAAAAAACACAATTCAAAGTAGCAGGAGGGACGAACAACGGCGATCCGCTGCGGCTGGGTGACTCCGTGCTTTTGTATCCTGGCAAGACACGGCAGCCCTGTCTACATGGCTCCTTCGTGGGGCAATCATCACGGGTCGTCTGGCGGTTGCATGCATGCTGCCTGCCGGTCTTGCTAGCACAAGGGTCGTTGTAGTCTGCGTTTGCGCGTTTTTTTTGAAAGATTTTCATTTTTTTTTTATTGGTTTGGCGTTTTGTGGTGCTGAATGTTGTGGAGAGTGTCTATATATTCAGCACCACAGAGGTACTCAGGGACTCAGACGAAGGATGACGGCAACGGAAAGAAGGCTCTTCAGGCAACACGGCGCCAAAGGTTTTTTCCAGCATTGGGCAGATCCAGTACGCCGGTACGCATCCAAATGATGGCACCGTAGGCCTGCCTGATTACGTCATACCAAACTACCAAACATAGACAAAGTCACTTGGAAATTGTAGTTTAGAGAAATTATAGGAACCCATTTTAATGTGCAAGCAAAGTATCAAAACGTGTTTGGCTCATGTTGTACGCAGCAACTCTGCAGATGGTTGGACCGCAAGGTGCGGATGGAGTCGGAGATCATCATCAAAGAGATGGAAAGTGAACTTAAGGACATTGTGGCTAGGCTAACTATGAAGACAACTGAAATTTGTGATCTGGTTGTACCTGGTTGAACTCCATTGACCATGTCGATGTTTTGGCCGAATCATGAAGTTGCATGGAGAAGAGCAGGATGTGAAGTTGGTATGGCCAAAATGATTTTCCAAAACAAACACTTGACAGTCTCTTGGGCAATTTTCCTTCCGACGAAAATTGTGAAGTACCGTTGAATTTTCTTGGAATGAAACACCTTGTCATTGATTCTGAAGTGTTATTTCAAAATGTGCATGAAACATCATCAATTTTGATGTTGTGATACATTCAACACCGCAATCATCCTCGCGGAAACCACCATTTGGCCATGTAATTAAATCATGTTTGCAATGTAGTATGTCTATACGGTTCATCTCGGATTGGTTGTTGCAGCGTGTTGCCACAGTCAGCATTGTAACACATGACATGCGCATGCAGATATTTTTCCAAAATTGTTTTTGTTGATGCAATTGGGCCTAAAGAGATGTTTTGATTGACCAAAATCCAGCCAGACCTACTGCCATAGTCTGATTTCCCATTACTTTCCAAACTATTCAGCTACCCTTGGTCGGACGGTCATTTCATCCCAAGGTCCGGGCTGTGATAGCTTGTGATTTCGATCTCGCGCCTCGGTCCAGGCATAATCATTTGACTGTTGGATGATTCGCCTTTTTTGTTTGGGTGTTCATTGCTGACCCATGTTGATGAAACGATTTTATTTCAAACAATGAACAAGAATGAATATTATGGGGTGCAACATCTTGCCAAATTCATTGTTTTGACCAATACGTTGCGTTATGTATCCTCAAATAATTACAATGTATGGGAACGTGCATTTCCAATCCCACTGTTACATGATGGATTTCAGGCATCCACACTCACAAAACATTGTGGACACGCAGTTTCCATTTGGAATGAAATCCGTATTTTTTGTTGTTTTATTGCACTTAATTGCACAGGGAAACGTTTCACCTTGATTTTTTTTGATTGAGATCATCCCAGTGATCTCTTAGACGCATCACCGTGCCAGTCCTTTCTATAGCGCTCCTCCACATTGGTATGATGCGGGTTTGAACGTGAAAATACGTAGAAACCATGTACCATGGTTGTTTCTACACGAATAAACATGGGTCCTAGTCCTTGAAACATTTGCATTGACACAGTCAACCCAGTGAGATTTTGAGCATGTTGCCATGATGCTGGCAGCTTCCAAGGATGAACTGGGAAGACTTCTCGTGAAAGATCCTTTGAGAGTTCCTTAGCGTGATTCAGCGCTGACTTTGAACTATGGGTGTGATCTAAAAATTGTGTGCACACCTAGATGGCAATTGAAAAGTGAAACTGATGATAAACCATTGGATTTGAGGGGTACCCGTTATCACCCAAATATGTGCAGATTTAAGTCTTCAGGCTGGCGTAGGTGTGCTAGTCAGTGTGCAAGGGTGTTTGGCTTCACTTATCTAGTGGCATGGGTCAAAACCCCCGGTACTTCCTGCAAACATCTTGCACTATGCATGCTCAGTTCATGTACTCGGTGGTGTTCAATTTTAACTCCAAACATCCGAAACTACCATTTCAGCAGGTTGGGGATACTGACTTCACAACCACACTAGTGAGTATTGCTGTGTTTCGGAAATTGCAGGTGACAGATTGGCTATCTTAATGTGTGAACTTAAAGCATGCATGCAATTGCTGTGTATGCTTCAGAGAAACTTTCCCTGATTCTGGTTGCATACAAGGTCACCAATGAACTTCTAGCCCTGAGTTTTTGCATGTTTTTGCAGCAAAAATGCTGCCGTTGAAAGCACACCCCAGCCAATATCCTGGCCATACAATGATATGAAATGAAGTGTGTGTATATGTGATGAGTCAGCGGTGAAATACAAATCAGTCTGTGTAGACTTACACGTGTCTACAGCATACATATAGGCTAGGGCTGAAATGATTTTTATTTCCTTTCTTTTGCATTGCCGAGAAGAAGTCACTTGAGCCTAGCCACCGCAGCTATCTACGTCAGAAAGACTTGCATGATTCTGTATGATGCCTAATTGTAATGTTTGCCAAAGAAACTATCTACAGTTTGTCACGTAAACTATGCGCTCGCAAAGGTGAGCAAGTATATTATACATCATACGATAGTAAAGTCTAATAATTTGCTGGCCTTTGCAATGCGTTGAGTGTTTCAGCCGGTTTGCAGGGCTTCAGTTTTTGTTGGTGGGGCTGGGGTTGCGGTTGGTTCGGCTGGGAGATGCCGATGTCATGAAATGTGTAGTGTGTTTGTGCATCTCGAAAGCACAAGTCAGTGTCGAAATGCAAGTCAAAAAACATAAGAAAATGTGGGGCTCTTCAACATACAATCCCGCTTTCTATACCGACATGTCATGACTTGTCATGACTTGTCGATATAAACATGACATGTGTATCACATTCGACATGTACATCCACATCTATGATCATTTCATTGGGATTCAACCGCTCAAGAATGAACAAGCCCTTGCTAGTGGTTGTTGGTGGCCAATGAGGTTGAATCCCGATGATACAAGCCGTTGATAATCCCATCCCTCCAAAATGTTCAATATTCCCAACTGTACCTCGAGCGTATTTGATCATTTAGCTGGTCATATGGGGGGTATTTCATATTAGGTGGGACAGATTATAAGTTGCTATATAGTAACAAGCATAATTCTTGATATATTGGTTGAAATACACGTAAACCTACATAATAAGTGAAGTTGTTGACATATACTGTAAATGTTTCTTTTGTCTTTGTATAGTTTATATAAGCTATCAATGTTTTTATATAATGTATATATACCATATTAAATAGATATAATAAATTTGCAAGTGTTGTGAAGCCTTGATCGAAGTTGATCAATACGTCTACTTTCAATGCACCGCACCCAGGTGCGTTCTCGCTGCATCGGATCGTCGTCTCGCGCGTCGCCTGAGTCTTGGATGTACGTCGTGGCTGCACGTCGTGGCTGGGGGTGTGGAGACCCTGTGATTATTTACTGATTTATACTGATTTAGCATAGCTTTGAAAATTGGTCCATCTATAGATGATCTATAATAGTTTATCTAGTATTAAAATTAAAATGATGATTTTTAAATAGCTACGTAGCATAACCACAGGGTACAACCCAAAATTGCCACTTTTGAATGACTAAAGTCCATAAATACAATTGAAATACACAGTTTGTTTTTGCAGGTAGCTATTTGACTGGAAAGGAGCTTCATTGTCTTCAGGCGTGTACCGCCAAACTGAGATCGTTGAACAGTATAACAAAACAACTACAACTACAACCACAATAACCACTACTGTACAACTACACTACACTGCACTGCACTACAACTACAACTACAACCACAACCACAACTACAACTACAACTACAACCACAACAACCACTACAATACTACAACTGCAACAACTACAACTACAACAACTACAACTTCAACTACATGACAACTACAACTACAACAGCTACAACTACAGCTACAACTGCAACAACTACAGCTACAACCACAATAACCACTACAAGTACACTACACCACGCTGCACTGCACTACAACTACAACTGCAACTGCAACTACAACTTCAACTATATACATGACAACTACAACTACACTACACCACACTGCACTACAACTACAACAACAACTACAACCACAACCACAACGACTACAACTACAACTACAAGTGCAACTACAACCACCACTACATCTACATCTACAACTACAACCACAACTATAACTACACTGCATTTCAACTACATTGCGCTGCCTCCAACCACGTGTCGGTCCATTAGTGGGTTCGTTCTGCGATCCATCATTCACAGCAATCAACCTCTCCTATAGGTTTCCTATCTTTGAAACTTCCGCCACCGCTCTGTGCGGTACTACTGGTATATCTCACTATAATCTGAATCGGATTAAACATCAATCAACACTCCCTTGAAATCCATTATGCATCGCCATGATACATGTTTCCCAGGAACTGAGAGCTTGGAGCACTTCGAAGAGCAAGTTGAGCGGCGACTGGGTGACAGAGTCCCAGCTGAACTAGGCATTAGAAGATCTCCTGGTAAAGATGTTGGAAGTGCTACTGGCCGAAAAGAAACGAAGAAAAAACCGTGCAAGGCATTGCCAGATGCCAGGCGTTATCCATATGGTTGGCCTCATAGCCAGGTGAATGAACACAACTCCTTGATGGATAGAGTGACAGGCTTACCATGGCTTACCCATTTTTTTTGAATCTGATAAACTGCAAAACCCAACATTATGTCCGCAATATTGCTGGACATCTCAATATTTGCACGTTAAATGCTGAGATGTTTTTTAGACACCTTTGTTTTCTTTTTAAGTTCTCCATGGCTTTACCAAGTATATCAAGTATACAGTATTGTTGTTTATCACATCTCAGAATATCCTTTGAATATCCTATATTATTTTTTCCCCGTATTTGTTTAACCATGTGTTGACCCTTCATTTGGGTAGTGTTCAAATCTTCATTGGTTGATGATTAGTTCGGGGATTATACTAAGCTTCACATGTTGGGGATTATCATAATCCAAATGGGGGATGATAGAATAGATTGTTCAGTAACAATTGGGGAATCAGGCAATCTATTGGTTGTAGATATCGATTGGAAATGATTGGAATAGATTGCGAATGGTTTTTTGTGCCTGACGAATAGATTAGGGAATCCCGTTCTCAACCATGTGTTGACTCTTCCTTTAGCACCAGCCTTAATTCTCGGAGCTCTCGGAGCTCTGGGCGCATTTGTTGAGGATTGTGGCAGCCTTTGACCAGCTGAAACTGCAGACCGGAGCGGTGAAAAATCCACGAGATCAAGGAATCAACAGTTTAGACAATGATGGTTAATCACACTCACTGTTAGTAGAATTAGATTGTTAATAATAACACCTAATGTTGCTTGCGTACTATTAGAATTAGATTGTTTGCAACTCCTGTGTTGAATGGTTTGTGTTATTGATTGACAATGGGATTCTACAAGAATCGGTGTATGTCATAATCAATTGCTTGATGAAGTTTTGAATGGGTTTGTCTGAAAATAGGGCACCCCAAATTCCAATGGATTATCATCGAATCACATTCCCCAACAAACCATTTGAATGTTGTATCCACCATTTTAAGACAAACTCAGAAGTTTCAGATTTCCAGATGCACGGGATGCTGACTGGTGGCAGTCGCTCGAGCTTTGGTACTCAAGCATGGCTGGGAAATCCCCGCACTTTTCATGGCAATGTAAATGATGTTAATGCGAAAACCGTGGAACAAATTGAGTGGGGAATTGTCCAGCCATGTTTGATGACCAGAATCAGCATGATAATATCCTTGGGCCATCCAACTTAGGGCCAGAATAGAAAATATTAGAACAAATTTGACCGATACCCAAGTTTTTCAGGATTCGCTTCGAGGGTTTGGAACTTCAAGACTTAGAGCATTCCAAATTTCCATTTCAGCCTTCCTGATCTCCGGGATAAATTGCTTGATCATGCTTAATCAATCCAAAGAGATGATTTTTATTTGCAGAGAAGCTGAGAGCATCCAACCAAACCACTCCTCATTCAATTTTTTCAGAATCGATTTCCCTGACCTGATTGGGAATTGCTTGATACGCTTTGCAAGTATGTCTTGAGCTGTGGTGTTCTGTGAAATCAGTCGTTTTGGGCCCCCAGATTTTGGGCTTCGATTTGGTGCAATGTTTTAAGATCAATGCTGCACTCACAAGGTGGCCGCGCCTCCACCATCTTTCGGAACCTTGTCCTAAGGCCAACAATGATCGTGAAAATATGTGAAATTACTGGAAATTCATGGAAATTCCACAATTCCACTTGTGCATGATATGATTCTGATTGATGCTCCAGTGCACCAGCAACACATCAATGTGACGCCCCGGCCTTGTGAGAAAAAGTTGGCTGTGAGACCAGGTCAACCAGGAGGATACTGGATCAATATATGATAATATATGAATATATCCCTTGGATGATCTTGAATTTGCATTTGAGTCACTTATAAGCGGCATATTTAAACGATCTTACTGGGAATACTCCGTACATGACTGGGCGATAATATGGTGATTAGCCACTTACTATCTGGGAACCGCATCCAAGATCATCCAAGATCATCCAAGTATGATTGGTTGTGGCCAAAAGTGTGGCACGGGAGCAAAGTGGCGATTCAGGAATCTAATCCATTGCAGAAGGATTGCTACTTTGGTAGTGAAGGGAATCACCAAATCCAGAGTTTACGGACCATTCTGAAAAGGGACCTGAAAGGACATGATTCTCTCAAGTTATTAATTAGAAAAGACACGAATAGATAATTACAAATAAGGCTTTGGGTGTCAGAGGGAGCCACGGTGGGCAGCCCAGCTGCACCAAAGCGTCCACGCAGTTTTCGATTCATGGGTAATGTGTAGATTGAAAGTAATCGAAAGCTAGTCAGAGGTAATTCAACCAGCATCAATCGACGTTGCCAACAAGAATGGCATCTAGTATCGATGCTTTTTTTCCCCACAACTATATAATGTCCAACAAAAACTTAAGCCAGCTGCATTCTTCCACCGGACATCAGCGAATTACATCTGTATAGATGGTTCACACATGGTTAATTAAACTAAGTCAAACTACCTCAAACATCTGGAGTAGTTCATGGTAAATCTATAAACAATCCCATGTGTTTCCATATTTTCCCATGTTTTACCATGGTTTTTACAAGTTGTCCAAGCTTATTGCCAAGGAACTCAGCACCACCCGACCCTGTGAGGTGCTGCGGCGACCGCGGCAGTTGCTCCTGCAACTTTCAAGGGAAGATCTCCGTGCGGAGCTGTGGCTGGGCCAACTGGAACGGTAGCCATCGTTGGGATTTACTAGGGGATACCCTCTGGTAATCAACCATGGCAATGGAAAATCCACCATTTATAGATGATCTTCATTGATTTTCCCATAAAAACCTCCATTTATAGGGGATTTCCAATTGCCACGTTTGATTACCGGAGGGTATTCCACGTTATAACTGAGGTTTAATGGGTTTTAATATGTTTTAATTGTTTTTTTGGGGTGGAATTCATGGGAGTTGATGGGATTTCATCAATCAGAATGGGATACTTGGAGGATCTTGGAGATGCCACCGATCCCAACTGGTGAAATAGTCCATCATCGGGGACTAACGATCATCAGGGTAAACAAAGTGCGATGATCCTCCAAGTAGGCGGAAGAATTGGGCACCCCTAAAATTGGTTTCTTCATCAAAGCGACATCTTCGTTTTGTGGCACCAAAATCAGCGGTTGACCCTGGGTTCTTTATTTTTTGACCCATTAATTGTATGTTTTGAGTATGTTTGCGTGCGAGCTTGGAATTTTACGTGAATGGGTTTGGGTCCAAATTTAACTACCAGTTTACCTATCAAACATAGTTTTTTTTTTTTTTAAGTACAATTTATCATTGGTATTTGAGCATCGAAAGTTTTGAGCCGATTTGATGCGGGTGGGGTTGCCCATCAAAGAATTGGATTTGATGTGGAAATTGTGGGGTCTGAAAATGCAGCATTGCCAAATTTTGGGGCAATTATTCATGGGGAATTCATTCATTAACCAGTGGATTGGATTTGGGGTATACGGTGTTACAGTATACTATACACAGTTTTGGACAAGACCTTCCGGGAATTGCGCATCAAAAAAGGAAGATCTAGAGCCTGGATGTAATCGGGATATGTTTCTGAACTACCTCAAATCATGGTCTGGAGTCTGGAAGGTGTTTCAAAATGTGTCACATACTTTTCAAGTTCATGGTGAATTACCCATTCGGCACTCAGCCTGCTTGTGAATGCTAGCTGTAGAAGCTGAGGACATTGCAGTGAAGGAAAGCTACAAATTATGCACAGCATTTGGGCAGATACCCTTTGGTAATCCAGCATGTCAATGGAAAAGCCCTTGCATTTCTCCATCCACTGACACCAGTCCTATTCCTTGGTGGCTTTCCATGTAACAGCCCTATCTATTGCACCTACAGCTTGCTTGTGAGCTCATGGTAGGCCCAAGATAAGGCGAGAAACAAATTAAGTACTCTACATGTAGTTGTTCCTCCATGGTACAATCCCAGATCCCTTCCATTTGTAAACATTTGGTAAGGCTGCTTAGTTGAGGACAAATTGGTCCAGGACCACGAGATTTGTCATGGCAGGGATCTCTTGCCCCAGCGGTTCGACTTTCTGAGGTTCATACAACTTCCAGTGTCCTTCCCTTTGAGGCGCTGATGGGTGAGTTTCCTTGATCCCCACTATCATTGGAGCCACTTACCCTCTGGTTATGACTAACATAGCCACGGAATAGCTGGCTAATTTGGATGAGTTTCCCAGCTAGAAACCTTGATTTATAGGGGATGTTCCATGGCTATGTTAGATAACCAGAGGGTAACATTAAACAAAATGAGGTAGCTTGAAGCCACCAAGCAGTGTGTTATAGGCAGTTCTTGGTTGATTTCCTGATGTTTGCCCGTATGCGTGGACAAAACCATGCCAAAATATGTCAACAAAAACAAACATGTTTGGGAACAAATTTGCCTTCATTCATTCCCTTAGATTGTTTGATATCTCCCAGATACTATTCTTATGGAAATGAGAATGGTTATATTATGTTTGGTTCCATTAAATGGTTAGTGGCACCAAAAAAAACATAATATTAAACCAGAAAGAGTATGAAATGGTTATTCCATTATTCCCATAGGGATAGGGATATGGACCATGGTTCACATCGCAGCCAGGCCCGCACAGGCGGAAGTCCCAGAGAAGATGTCGGTTGCCTGGAATGGAGGTTTTAATTGGAAAATCCATGGGTAACTATGGAAAATAGCCTATCAAATGTATGGGAATCGCTATTTGTAGGTTGAGCCCTGGAGATTTATAAACTGTATCTATAGATGTAATTATTGATATGATATTGATACATATATATATAATTATATTTAAATATATAGAATATTGCATATACTATATAAATAGTATAGTATAGATGTACTGTTTGGTATCCATCTGACAAGTGAACGCAACCGTAGAACATTACCCTTTTCAAATAGGTAAACCGTCTTTGCATGGGGCAATTTTCCACATACCCAATGATCCCTAAAACTTGATCGTTGCGATTGGATTCCACTTTTACTTCAGCGAAAAAATGCTTGGCATCAATTTTCTTGTGGTCTATGTCACTGGATTTCAGTAGAATTTGATGGTTTCTTGAGTCAATTGTTTCACTGTCATAAAAAAACAAAAAAACTCGAATGTTCTGATGTTCCTTCCTTGGCAAACCAAAGCTAGCTCAGAACACTTTTGTGCATCATGTACTGATGGAATTCCAACATTCCAGAATCTTTGGGAACAAGATATATCCAGATATCTTGTTCTGCCTTTGAAGTCACAACCTTGGACTCATTTATTCCAATCTCAGAGGTTTTGTTTCTGGTGGCTACCTCCCTGTGAGACCCGTTCCACTGAATTTCACTGGGTGGCTCAACTCAGTTCCACGTGGCGTCACGCACCTCCAAGTGAGAACTGCCACTCACAGGTGTTGACGCTTGATGGTTTCAAACGTTGCATCTGCAGTCATCCCCACCAATATGTGAATCAATCAAGCCTCAACTCTCCAGAAAATCCTTCCAGCAAAGTTGAACTTGTATTGTTGGTTTGGAATACACCACGACAGGAATTGGCCCCTGAAGGCCTTTTTTTATCGAAAGATGGCCGCCCTTCTTTGCTTTCGAAACTACCCAATACGTTTTGTATTTTTTTGACTACATGTTTCAGAGGCTGATGATGGCTGATTGTTACCGCAAGTTGTTCACGGAGGTGTTCAAAGGTTAGCCATGCACATGGCGTGCGCGAGCCATGTCTTTCCCAGATACAAATGGGCTCGCTGCCGATCCAGGCCACGAATGGAGGATACCCCATAGTTGTGGCCAGTTATGACATTTGAATGTAACATAATATATATATATATATTGTAAGACAAAAGTATCATCATATAATGAGT
The DNA here is from genome assembly GCA_003297045.1 of Symbiodinium sp. clade C Y103. Taxonomy (NCBI): domain Eukaryota; class Dinophyceae; order Suessiales; family Symbiodiniaceae; genus Cladocopium; species Cladocopium sp. clade C. The sequence continues at coordinate 327,143 of BGPT01000137.1, read as the reverse complement.
CAGAATTTCAGAATGGTTTTGATGTTTTCCCCTAAATTTTCAGGCAAACCCAAAGTGGTGTGTCACTTTGCCCATCTCAATCCATCGGCACACATTTTTTTTTCACTAGCCGGACAGGGAACCACAAGAACCACAAGACCCACAAGTGTGAACATTGCGGCGAAGAATGTGCATCTCGCAACTTGTCCCAAGGCTGTTGAATGGCGAAGACATTGAGACCTGAGCAATATCATTTCCCATGAAAAATGAGCAATTTAAGCGAAATTGAACTAATATGAAGTAACACATGCCCAAACAGCGACATCATTTTACATATTAATATATTATCAAAGTATATCAAAGTTGTCAATTCCCAATTTCCGCCATTCTTTTTTCAAGGTCTAATCAACCACGAACTAGTTGGCTGGTGATTTGCTTCGCTAGAAAAATCGCATCATCGCCCAGAGGCAATGCGCTCTTCAAACACCTTGCGTCGAAGTGCGCTCCGTTGGCCGCGAAAGTGAAAGAGGGCAAGGACCCAACTGAGAGATGGCCCTGTTGGTTTTTCTGGTCATTTTGGGGACTAACCCAATCCATATTATTTGTGGGAATCCCTACTGGTTTCACATGTTTATTTGCTGTCCATTTCACATTATGAGTTTGGGATATTTAACTCTTTGGGATTATCATTCAGCAATGTTTTGGGGATTGGAGTCCAAATTCTAGCTCTATTGATGAGATTCAAACCTTTGGGTAGATTGATCCTTCCATTGGTTGATACATAATGTCACGCCAGCACAATACAATTGAATGCAGTTGACAGAGGATATTATACATATATATATGTGTATATATATATATATAGTGACCTTAGATTTTCATTTTGGATCCAAATATTGCAAATGGTCATGAAATATATATATATATATTACTACAGTAGATCTGTTCTCAGAGATAGTTTTGTGGAACCTCCTCATTCCCTTGGTTCCTTTAACAGCCTTTGCTCGTGCCATGCCGTTGCAAAATTGCTGGTGCTCAAAGCTGGCTTTTCCCTCAGCGCAGGAGAGAATTCTCTTCTGCGTTGGCTATTTGGGCCGCTTGATAGTCTATTTGTTGCTGATTGGAGCTTCCTCTACCCTCCAGAAAACTAACGTAGCTATGGAAAATAAACCATTTATAGATTATTTACCTATAACAATAGTGATTTTCCAAAGCTATTTCAGTTTACCAGGGGGTATTTGTTGCTGATTGGGGTTTCCACCATTTGCATGGATTGTACATGATTATACTGCAATATATTTCAACCTTTGTGTGATTCCACTAGTGCTGCTTGTCCATTCATTGCGTGTTGTCATTAGCTTTGTTCAGTTATTGAGACCATGATCCGACAGTGTTCAAGAGCTACGGTCCGGGGTAGGTCCCTGTTGTTGGCCATGTTCATAACCAATTGTTGGTAGCAGCAGGTCGCTATCTTTATCTAATATTTCTCTATTCCTGATGTTGTTTACGTCGCCATGTTTCTTGAGTAGATCATTGCAGTACTTCTTTTCCACTACACTACACATATCGCATATATAGTCTGTTCATGAACATTCCTCGGTTTTTGTACCAACTACCTTGACTTGACTATTATTCCAAGGCCCACAATCAAAGAACATTGATCAAAGGTGTTTGCTCTCATCCAGTTACAACCTATAACTGTGATAATTTCAGTCGAGGAGTGACCACAGAACCCATTCCCGTATGGGAAACATATGGATACAACCCACGTTGGGAACTCCTATATTCATATTTCAGATGTTGACAAGTCCTGGACATAACACATGATAGAATAGACTTGTATGGTCATCCCATCATCCCCAAAAGATAGAAAAGCTACTCCCCATGAACATTTGATGATTTACTTTCTTGTTGGAGATAGCTCAATGATTCCGTGATTAAAACATACATATCAACAACCAGAAATCACCGCAGTTTCTTGGGAGAAAAAAATCCCTCCAGGGCCCCCCGTGTGGAGGTTCTCGGTATCGTTGCAGCGCGCTGCAGAACGACCGCGACGAAGCGCTGCAGCGCAGCGTGGAGGGCGCGCTGCTGGAGGCGCTACGGACAGCGTTGCCACTGCTGGAGCTGCTGGGCGTGGTGCGGGGCGCCCGCACCGAGCGAGGCCGGATCTGACACAGTTTCTATGGTTGGAAAAAAAATGGACTGGGGAAATTGATTCTACAAAATATCACAAAAGTATCCGAATATCTGGTTGTGGGAACTTGACCTTATTGGAATGGCCATTGGGGATACTGCAGATGTGGTCAAATCCGGTTGGATGATGATTGAAGGTGCCAACCAGTTCCAGTTCGTGCTAAGATCATCGGGGGAGGTTGGATGGACTTTGGCATGTTAAATCTTGAAGCATAGGTTTTATTCCCAACTGGGAGTAAAAGTGGTAGATTGTGGTTTCTATACAGGGGTTATATTCTGTTATATTAACATCATTCGATGCACAATTTTGAAACATCATCGTGTGGATTGTGGATAGTAGTGGTTCGCTGTCCCACTTGGATGTCTTGCAAGCCAGCCAACCTTTTATTGGTTATCGATTAATGGATTACCATCGACAATCCCGAGCCCACCATGAAGATGAGTGATATACATATACCAATATGTTGCTATAGGTATTGGTGGATTTTACATGAGTTTGTCTGAAAATAGGGTATTTGTAAAATCCATTGATTAATCCATATCCATCCACATTTTCCCTATTCAACTAGCTATTTGAGGGGTATACCGACAAACCCACACCTCCCGAAGTACAATGAGCATTTGATCGGTTCATTCAACCAGGCTTTCATGCCGCCGAAAATGTGATCATTGTGACCGTGAAGCCCTGTGTTATCAACGAAGAAGAGCCTCAGACAGCATATTACTGTGTCGGCAAGGATATGCCGAGTATCAGTTAAACCTCAAAGTCAAGATCCCAAGGACTCATGTCTACTATTCATGTTTTGCACCAGTAGCTCAGAGTGGACTGTTCCACAAAAAAAAGCTCGACTAATCTCAGCGGCACAGAATCCCAAAGAAGACTAAAGAACGGTATTTCATATTATACTGGTTACACACAAAGCCTTTTCAGGATGCTTAAACCATGTTAAGCCACCATGTTCGATAGTCAGACACGATTTGTGATGGCAATGTTTTGCGATGGTATATGGTGTCGAACCCCCATTGTTGTCAGCTAAACTTCATTTTTGTTGGCTGGTGTTGCGTGATGATTCTTGTCAACCCCTCCATTGTTTCATGGTTCAAATGTTAAACCATATTCAACCCCTTTTTGTGTTTAATGGTCAAAGCCAATTTCTGATGGTTCCACCTCATTTCTCATGGATTCAACCTCATTCTTGGATGGGCTTAACCCATGTTAACCCTCATGTTTGAAGCTGATTCCCCTTCCCAACCAACCGTCCGCGCCATGGATCCTCCAAGGAGCTGCGCCGTGCCTTGGCTGCCACGGAGCTGCGGCTGCTGTCTTCGCCCAAGTTTTTGGCCACGGAGAAGCTGCCGCAGTCCATCTTCGAGAAGATCTATGCACCGAGGTGGGCCAAGAACGATCAACAAAAAGGGTCAGTTATAGCTGAGTTGGTCTTTAACCCCAATAGCGAGGGATAACTAGGGATATCTAGGGTTTATAGTAGATATATGGAAGTTTTAAGAATAGCCATTGAAGATAAGTTACCCTCTGGTAATTCAACATAGCTATTGAAAATGGCAATTGATAGTTGATTTTCCCATTAAACATTGTGATTTTCCATAGCTATGTTAAACTGCCAGAGGGTAATTGATCACCATGATGTGTTTCTGCTTGACAAACACATGTTTTATTCATCAAAACATGGATAAACTGGTTGGCAACATGGAGATATGGAATAGCACCCACATTAATTGATTATGATGATGATGATGATGATGATGATTGTTGTTGTTTGAGTCATCCTACTCAGAGCGGTAGAAACTGCAGGTCAGACACTAGTCCAAGCCCCACTAATTGGTGTCACTACATTCGTCAACAAGCTCAACATGCGGACAAACCACTTGTGCGCTTGCCAAAATCCGGGTACCCCAACACCATTTGTTTCCCTTTTAAGCATAACACATTTTGAATAAAATTTTGTGGTTCCCCATGCATTTGAAGAAACCGTTGACTTAGCATTGGTTGAATATGCTGGTCCTCCTGAAATCGCTTCGCTGCGCCTTAGGCGGAAGACCTTTGCTGTTCACATCCCATACTTCGCCTTGATCACAGCGTCCGCCTCTGAAAACCGGGATATGGTTTTCCTCATGAGACATAAGGCACGGATTCCAATGACAGCAGTTGGGTATTTCTGAAACTTGGAAACCCTAAAATTTGTTGGTTTATGATTAGAAATGACGTTCATGGAACGCTGGAAACAAAGAGCTATTGCCCTGATGGAGCAAAAATGGTGTGATATGTTGGGCTCTCGGTTGGACATTTCCCCATGACCGAATACAACTCATTGTTCCTGGGTGGTTTGATGGTAAGATGGCCGAAGGGGTTGAACATGGTTGACCGTCGAATCAGACTTGCAAAACGCTTGATGAATAGGTCACGTGTGCCATGGTCAATAGTTGGATACAGTTGGATTTTTTCAATCCATATTGGGGGATGAAGATCAATCCATTTTGCTAGGGATTTGGAATTAATCCATGTTCTTTGGATTCCCCTTTTGGGATGCATGAAGATAAACCAGGAATTCCATGTAATTTGACCATGTCACGTACGTGTGTCCGCGTGTCGTCCAGCCTGGCCGAGGTCAGAGCGGGAGGTCTGGTCCGGAGATGCTCCACCCCTAGGAGTGCTGGGACAGCTTGGGATGGCTGGGACTTGCCAACAATGGGGGACTGTTCCAATATGTTCCAAGTATATAGCAAAACCCAAGTAGAAAAGGTGTAAACCTGGAAAACATCGGGATAAGAGAAGATAAAAGTACCATCTTGGCTTCACGCATTTCGGCATCTTGTTTCGCGGTTGCTATGTTGTTATTCCATGTCATTCCAATTATCACGGATATGTTCACATGGCCATTCATTTTCATTATTCAATCGGATATGTTTCCAAGTGTTGAATGTGGCAAACCCGATAAGAAACCATCAGTAGCGATTTCTGGCAAACTTGAGGCAGGTATATATTGGGCTTGTTACATTACTAGCACCATGAAGTGCCATCATCTGAAGTACAGTCGCCAGACATGGCAACTGGAATGCCATAGGTTCAAAATCATCTACACGTGGAGATGTTGAATGGCCATTGTTGGATAGCTCGATTTATTTGCCACATACGTGTCATCCGCATCCCGTGCCAAACAGGAGGTCTATGGCTTCTCGGAAGATCAGTGTTTGGGGGATATGCTAGGCAAATCCGTGTGTGATTGGTCACCAACCTTGGCATCTTTGATGCACACCCGAACTCGGCACATGTCATCGGGAAGCATAACTGTTGCAGCACTGTCCATGACGCCAGCCATGCGTTGTGTGATGTCTACCCACGATCATAGACTGTGCTCAATATACTGCAAGTCAATTTCATTGACTCGGATACATCATAGGTGACATGGGCCTCTACTTGGTGAACAACTTCTGAATCTATCAACCCAATTATTGTCGCTGATGAAAAGCGCTGGCTTGCTCCCGGTGTCTGGGATTTCCCACCATGTCGTTAAACGCAAATCGCAAAACAATAGTATAATGTAATATACTATACGTGTAGCTTCTGCATTGTGCATCCACACTGTTTTCTTGGTGTTAATTTTAAGTCATTGCCTCATGTTACATATCATGTTAATTCATGTTATATATCACATAAATTCGTTTGAAATCCCCCAAATCTTCAGCATCTCAGGCGGGTGCTGCCCTCGTTCCCTTTTTGTGGTGCCACTTGAGGTTCGGTCCTGTCCATGACGCCTGTACTGTTGAGGAGATCCTGGAATTGCTGCAGAGTCTGAAAGTGACACTTGAAATGTGTGGATTTTTGTTGGAATATGGGATCGGATAATGATGGATAATGACCAACCAAACAACATGGTAGATCAGGAGCTAAAATTGGGAGTTGGTCATCCAAAATGACGGGATTTCTGAGGATTTTCTTCATGGCACAATGATGGGATCCCTGTGAACCATTCATGACAAGAATATTTCCTGTTAACCAGGCCATGAAACCCTTGAGTATTACCAGTAAATTGAACATAAAATCTAGTGTAATGTGTTTGGATACATTACGGGGTAGCAGAGCTTTGGACATGGAATGCAATGAGCAAACATCAAGCGAAATACGGGGGTTTACGATGATCAAATAACGGGATTTAAGCAGCAAAACTGACTTGGGATTCAGCGATGGACAAATTGGTGGGACCATTTGAATGGGGAGACCAACATCCTCTGCCAACCAGGGTCGTTGGACACGTGTGGAATGTTATGGGAATACCTGCCTCTTCAAAGGGGTGCTTAGTTTCTGCCTTTTGCCCAAGAAATAGTTTTTGCACAGGAACGACCTGTTTGGACAGACCAGAGTTTCTTCTGACATTCATGCCAAGCCCATTTTGCAGCGGCGAAAATGCCCGACAAAACGGCGAAAATACCCGACCAAACGTCACAAGGAATACCCAACCATGTGGGCTGACAATTTCGCACAATTGCATTCATTTTGAGGAACGGCGTTTTTCTGCAAGAACGGCAAAGATTCCAGTGTTTTTGAGCAACGGCAAGAAACAAGATGAAACAAGTACCAATATATGGAAAATCCAGATAAAAACCAGGCCAATGTTTGAAATGTGTATCTGAGGGTTACGGTCTGGTGTCATCAAACGTGGCAATTGGAAATCCCCTATAAGCGGATATTTTTATGGGAAAATCATCTATAAATGGATATAAATGGTCCATTTTCCAATGCTGTGTTTGATTTCCAGAGGGTAACTGTAAATCCCTAGGAATGCACCATGGTCATACGAGGACGACACATCAAGCAAAGAGACATCAAGCCACGAATGGAGAGATGTCAAACCAGGGACGGGGATTTCTTCCCAAACATCGGAATTAAATCTAGGAAACGTGTCCCATAGTCAAAACGGAAACGCACTATTTTCCCACAAAAGGGGATGGTCATCCGATCATGCACAAAAATTGATCGGGGTGAATATATCCAGAGTGTCCTAGACTTCCTACTGATGATGGTGGGATGACATCCCTTTTAACTTGACCATGTCACTGTTGGCTCGTGGAGTTGAAATACACTTTGGGCCCCAGGAATGTGTCTGCCAAAGACGTGGACTTCGAAAAGGGCAGGGGACATGTGCAGGCAACCGCTGCGGGACTCTGGCATTGGTGGCTGTTGATTGTTGTTTCAATTTGATGAGATCAGAGGGTCCACATCTTCTAGATCAGGGTCATACATCCCTTTGATTCTCATACAATTTCCGATAGTCTTGCAGGAATGAACATGTTTACTTGACTATGACAACTGAAAACATATGACCCTTAAAGTTGGATGGTTGACCCCATAGTGCCATAGTGCTGACCAGGAGCTCAGATCTGTCATTCCATTTGTGGCCTATTTCTGACCAGATCCACTTGATGGGCATCACTTTTGCAGTATCCCATCGCCCTGGAATCCCAAAATGCGCAGATGCCATGCATTGCACCAAGGTTTTGCTTATTATCGTCAGAATGTGAAGTATCATACCTCATCATGGTTTGCTGGTTATATCCCCATTCGTATCCCACGTTTTCATGTTACTCAACCCTGTCTTCCAACCTTTTTCTTCTCAGTGTTTCATGGTCGTCACACCATTTGTCACAGCTTAGCCGTTGATCCTTGGCATTCTTTGGGATTCCTTGGAGCATCTTGAGATCGCCCCATCTATCAGCAGTTTCTGCAGGTCAGGATCTGTGATGAGAAGGTGACGGGCCAAACGTTACAAGCGATGCAGGGCTTGGAGTGGTACGGACGCTGAGATGCGGCCAGGTTGTTATGCCATGTTGGCTGGGGAAAACATGGGACATTTTGGAACATCACCCCACTTTATGGGACCCAAATGGAGACAAAAGGCCATCAAAAATAGTGATTTCACCAACATTGCATGGACATGTCTTTGACCAAAAATGGACAGTTTACCTTCACAACATGGCAATTTTAATTGGGAAAATGCTGATCAGACAGACCGCGGATTTTTTGTTACCCGTTTTTCATTCACATCTTGACAGACATTCCCTCAAGAAATAACAAATTAATGCAAATTCTATTCTCTACGGTTTTGCAGATGGTGCCCTTTCCATCTTCCCGGGGACGCTTGTGAAGTAGCCTCCCAGGAAATGTGCTGAGCGCGGCACCGTTGCAGCTTGGTGGTTGTGCACAGCTCTCTGCTGTTCTTAGCTCTAAAGCCATCGGTGGTCATCTGTTCCGAGATAGAGTATCATATTTGATCAAATATTATATTATATTGGTATATAATACACACCCCCTCGGCCTTGAAATTTCTGGGAGGGGGTAGCTCAAGACAATTATTGAACTACATTTTTCAGTGTTTCCACCCTGAAATTTGGGTAGGTTTTAAAGTTCAGATATTTTCAAATATGTTCAGTGTTGCTATGTTAAGCATGGTTCAATAGCTGTACAAATGTCAAGGATCCTGAGAATGGACGATTAAAAAAAAACAAGAAATGGCGAAAAAAGGGTCGTCAGCAAAAGTATAGCAAGCCCAAGTTAATGGCAGGACAAGAGTGAGACCGTGGATGCAAGCACAAAAAAGCTTGCTCCAGGAAAGCCAGCGCATTGAATTGGGATGTTGATGTTTGTCCCAATGGACTTCAGACTATTGTGGCACCCGTGGCTCATTCACCAATCAACTTTAGTGCCAAAATCGGGCAAAGCGGTTCAAATTTTGTCCTTGTTGATGATTGAATCCGCATTTCTGATTGGTGAAACGTATGAAAGTGTTACGTTGGGTTGTGATTTTGGTGATCTCAAATCTGCCAACCGCCGCTGGCGGTCAGCAGATGCCCTCACTTTTTACATCTCGCCACATCTTTTCACAACATGATCTTTTCGGGGTCCAAAACTTGTGGGGCTGAATGAACGCGTCTCGCTTTCACTCTCTACATCTCTCGACATCCACGTCTCGCTTTTGATGTCATCTTTTCACTTTCAGGGCTCAAACAGTTGTATGGCCGAGTGGCAGGTTTCTGATTTCACTTCAAACTTCATGTCTTTTTTTCGAGGCCCGAAACTTTTGAGGTTGAATGGTTCTCCCCACATCTTTTCGCACCATGTTGTTTTCGGGGCCCGAAACTTTTGGAGCTGAATGATGGCTTCCAGTATGATTTTTTGCAGGCTCGAAAAGCTATAACTATGACCGATTGATCACAGTTTTTTCCGGTCCCAAACTTTTGGGGCTAAATGGTTGCTTCCATCTCTCACTCTTTACATCTCGCCACATATTTTCACACCATAATCTTTTCAGGGCCGGAAACTCTTGGGGCTGAATGACTGCTTCCCGCTTTCACTCTTTACATTTCTCCGCATCTTTCACGCCATGTTTTTTTCAGGGCCAGAAACTTTTGGGGCTCAATGATTGCTTCATTTGCCTTTTACTATATAATAATAGTAATAAATAATAATCATAATTATATTAATAATACTAGTAATAATAATTTGTATATATATATATAGTTCCCATTATATTTCCGTAGACACACACACACACATATAGTTTTATTTACACATAAAAGATCATACATGAACAAGTAGCAGCTGAGAAGGGGCCTAGCTCCTCTTCAACCCTTCCATCATACCCACTGCGCCTGTAGATGCTTACCAACTAGGAACAGTAAACCAGAAGGGAGGAACAAACGAAAGGAACTGAATATGGGAATATTCCAGAATGAAAACCGCCCACTTTATCAGACAATGACAAAGAAATATAAACCAGAACAGCAAACGATGCAAAGCAAACGGCAACTGAACGAAGCAAAAGAAGAAAAAAACAAAAGACACGAAAACACCAGAATAAAAGAAAACAAAACCTTCAGTTTGCATCTCATTTCATATGGTTAGATGCTCCTCATAGCAACGCATTGGTGATGAATTATCAACAGTCAATAAAGTGGGATAATAAGCAATTAGACGTTGATCTCTGATCCATCCTTTTATCCCCAAAATGCCCTCGTAAACCTTGATCAAACTATTCAAATTGCATCTCATTCAACAAGGTTCCATGATCCAGCAAAGTGAACAGAATATACTTTACTTCTTTGGTGGTATCAGGAGTGATTAAAGTGGGATATTAAACAAATCAAAACAATGATAAATTGATCTCTGACACTGACGTTTTTCCATCCAAAAAAAATATCAAGTTCAACAAAGGCCAACCGCATTTCATCACATGTCACTGGCCATTTGCCAAGGACGGAAGCCTTGGCAAAGTTTGAGGTCCATCGACGGGTGCGGAGTGCTTTGAAGGACAGGTATTGACAGCAGTGACAGTTTGCTCAAGTGGCAGATATCCAAGTGGGATCCTGATTATTTTTGAACATGTATGAAAATGTAAGTATTCAGATTGTTTCATTTTCATTTTCATCATCATCATCATCATCATCATCATCATCATCATCATCATCAGCTGCAGCAGCACTCACCTTACGTTGTGGTCATGGCGGACATTGAAATCCAGGAGCTGAAGGGTGGGCCCTGCGCACGCAACTGGGATTGAGATGCTATGTGTGCCTCTGGGGGGGAAGTTGACTGAAATTTGGAACATCCGAACGAAAGCTACCCCAGGTCCTGCACCCGTCTCAGTTCGTGCCGGAATAGCATTGGAAAGCAAGCAGACTGTGTTCGCAATTTTTGTTTGATGCAATCCATCATAGGTGGACAGGGAGTATGGCTCATGATAGTGCCATTCATCTATTTCCTGTGAGCAATTTCACTTGCAATAGACTTATGACATCAGTGGTTTGGGAAAACCCGAAACCTGGTTGCGTGTCTTGAACGGTTTGCTAAAACTACAGCAACCAGGGTGGTTGAGGTCCCATACTGCATTAGGTTTTCAACCAGGTTCCAAAAGTTCAAGATTTCACCCAGATTTAAATTTAGTTAGCAGTGCCTTCGGAAGATCCCTATGAATTATGTGAACTCTACTGTTTTGGTGCTTCTAGAGGTTCAGGAATCACAGACACACAATGCAAAATCACCAGGTTGTTCCCAATTCGCAAATACCCTTTGGCAAATCAAGCACGGCAATGGAAGATCCATCATTTTTAGATGATTTTCCCATCTATAAACCTCCATGTATAAGGGATTTCCCAGCCAGTCATCATGAAGACACCAGTTGCCGGGTCGCCATATCGATTCCTGCGGACTGGCCAAGGCAAAGGTCTGAGGTCGTACCACAACTTTATGTCGCCCTCCCCGGCGTTCAGAGATGCCAGTGCCTTCACAAATCAAACACGTGGCTGGCAGGGTTCCGGTCGCAACTGGGCAAATTGAATAGTTGATGATTGGTAAAACGGCAGGGTCAGTGGCAGGTGAATGTAGGGAATGGATGGTAATAGATTGTACTGTACTATACTTGATATCTAACAATGACTTGACCATAGTTCATGCATGTTCATGCTTGGTAAATGCTGGTACAATTGAAGGCATCACCCAAACTTGCTGATTTCCAGTCTGTGAATTACAATGTTGTGTCCAGATACAAGCTGCCTAGGGTTGTGATATTTGAGGCACCACTTGTATTAATAGGCGGTACATGCTGACATTGTGCCACATTGTAGCAGGGAACCGCTTCGAACATACCAAGTGAACAGCAAGATCCTGGAGGTTCCAATTGGATCGCGTGCCTCTTACATATCAAGGATTCCTGGGTGTTGTCCCAAAGATGATGTACTTCTACAGTTTTTTTTGTGTATAGTTTTTTGTTTGTTTGTGACTCCACTTGGCACCATTGTAAATTTGGCTCGAGTGCCATCTCCAGCCTTGGCCTTGGCCTTGCTTTCCAGCGAGCTCCATGACATTCCGACAGCTCTTTGGACAACCCCGGCAAGCAGCAGATCAGCCCAGAGACCCTGCCATGCTTCGTCTGCGACTGGACGATGAACGCCTACACGAGCGCATTTCCTGCGCCGGGCCGGGGCCGCGACTGCGGGCCATGGCGATTGAGAAGGCGCGGACAGATCCCATGGTATGGCTGGGTGATCAGATGTCAGCAGCCGCTGAAGCCAATGATGCGCAACAAGTGCAGTCTTTGCTGGAACAAGGTGCTGATCCAAATCATATCCACTTCATGGTGAACCCTAACCATCCACTCTGTCGCACCACAAGTCCTGAAGTGGCTAAACTTCTACTTGCTCATCCGAAGATTGATGTGAACGTCAAGGACACCAATGGTTTGAGCATTTTGTGCCGTATGGTCCTCCACGGAGGGAACGTCGAGTCGGTGGCTGCCATCTTGAAACACGAAAGTCTGGATGTCCATGAAAGCTGCCCGATCGACACCGCTGCACGCTTCGCAAGCGTTGAGATGATGCGCTTGTTGTTGGAACATCCCAACTTAGACATCAACGACTCCTGCGGCCTCCTCCATTGCGCCATGAAGCGCACAGATCCTGTGGCAACAGATCTGGCAGCTTCTGGGAAAAGTTGAGTCTTTAATATGTTTTCAGTAGATCCACCATTGTTGGGAATCTCTAGAGTTTTTTTAAACTGTTTTAATCTGTTTTATCTCTCTTTTTTTAAGTGGTCCAGAAGAAAAGTTGAAAAATCCCAGGCTTGGCTCTTGCAGCATGACACCTTAGATATCAACCTGCAGAGGGTTTCGGATGGCACCTCAGCCTTGATGTGTTTGAGTGGCATGGACTCCTTGACCATTGAAGTTGGTGACTGGGTGGAGCTTCGTCAGTTTCGTTTTTTTGCTTTTTGTCGCTCGAAAAGGTGGGTCTACCATGCTTCACCATGGTTAAACCCACTCAAACAATCTCAAGAAGCCGATTGTAGACTCTTCGCAGTGGATCAACAAAAACACCAAGGTGAGAAAGAAGCTGTGAAGCTGAAACAGATTGCTGCAAGACAAGTCCAGATGTTGAAGATGCTTCTGCAACGACCTGACTTAGAGGTGGCTCTGCGGTCAAAATTGGGAACTCCAAAAAACAACGTGGGATGGTCAATGCAAACTGACGATTCCGTGTCCTCCAGAATTTCAGATTTAGACCCAGACCCAGATTTGTTTCCTATAGTTAATTATTTTAATCCTTAAAATGCCATGGTATCCCGGTATCCCAGTTTTTCTTGCTGACATCAAACATGATATTAATCCACATGTTTGGTGATGAAGAATCCGTATCCAGCTGCTATCCACATGCTATAAATCCCATGGTAACTCCCATGGTATCACACGGTGCTTGCACGGTATCCAGGTGAACGCTGTGGACTCGAAACTGCACCAAACGGCGTTGCATCATTTCAGCGCGGCTGGGCGCTGCGACCTGGTGGAAGTGTTGCTGCAGGATCCAAGGTGCCATAAACCCACCGATGAATCCCAGCCATTTTCGGTCTCATTGATTCATGGAAGTGGTGAACTATACCATCCTTAAATGGTGATAATTCATAGGCTATTGTATTATCATGGATTTTAATTGGGATGGTTTTCAACTGAGTTTAACACATGAGTGATATCAGTGATATCTGATAGTTGTTGGATATTGGTGGTGTTGCCCTTGAAAGGGCGCATATGAAAGAATATGAAAGGTTCTGAAACATAATTTCATGAGGATTTCTGAATGATCCACGTTTGAATGGTCCACGCGCCCTCAGGTGTCTCCCCAGTCTCGTGCACCATGACGCAGAGGGTCGAACTCCGCTAGACATCGTGACGGCTGAGAAGTCTCGAGTGCGACAACCATGGGATCCAGCGCCAAAGCTGGCGAAGTATGATGCGGTCATTGCGATGTTGACCAAGGTGGGGAATGTGTCAATGTGCCACATTTACCAACATAATTTACATTAATTTACCATATTTGGGGGGGGGTGAATATGATGAACATCCATCAAATTAGCTCTGAACACCCGGGGGGTTCATTGGTTTTGAACTCATACCAAGGTGATGAAACGGAAGAAGGTGGAGCTGGAGCAACTGGGCGCCTAGTCCTCAAAGCCTAGCAGCCTAGCAGGGATGGCTCTGGATTTCCCTTGTGAAATGATGATCAAGCAGGACGATGTACAGTGAGACGTCCTGGCACTGGCGAAGGCAAAAAATGATGCTGCCTCTGCTCGGGGTCTGAGAAGATGGGATTCGCTCCACTCTGTTCCCTACTCTGTTTGCCGATTTGTTGGAATGCACTCAATGGAATTGTTGGTTCTACTATATAATGCCATGCAGTCAGTGGCGTACACACGTTTGCTCTTACTGGCGTTGCTCAAATTGTTCCCGTTGCTATTGGTTGAGTGCTTGTGTTGCATATTGCTTTCGTAATCCATCGTTTCGGTGATGTGTTTCCATTTACTTGTGATTGTTGGTTGCACGCTTCACGTCGCATCACTGTGCAGTCACGATACTATTACCTCTTAGATGAAACCTGAATCATGGGTTCCAATGGTGTTTCTAGTTTTGTTTTGTCAGCGAGTAGTTCCAGATTCCAGATATATATATATATATACATAATTATACATATATATAACTAAAAGGTACTTCCCCAGATGAATCAACTAGGGATTACTGAATCCGGAGTTGATGTTCTGATCCCTTCAAGGTAGGTGGATTGTAGCCGCATTCAGTCTAAAATGGCAAGTTCATACTCCCCATGTTCACCCGCTAAATCGTTTGCAAGTAGCAGAGCAGATACAGCCATGTTAGATTGCCACAGCACCATTTCTTGCTTGTGAATTGGTCATGTCTAATGTTGGGTCGTCAACCCGCGCGTGTTCTTTTGGTGGTTCAACCCCAATTTGTTCTTGTTAGATAACCTCAAATCTTGGTCATAAAAAAACAAATTGGAGAACTGGTGATACAACCACAAAATATAAAGCTATACAAGTTCCCCAACCGTCTGGCGGTTAAACGATTAGACATGGTCAAAGTTGTTTTTTTTGGTTTCACAACTTCAATCATTCCACGAAGATAGATATGTATAGATCACTTTCCCAGCTATCAACGATTTCCCAGCCAGCTACGTTGACACCAGAAGGTACCCATTCTTTGGTGACCAAAGCTCCAAGGTGCCATGCGTCAGCTGCTCCATTGTTCCGCCATGGGCCTGCAGACGCAGCAGCGAAGGACAGGTGCGGCATGGGCTGCTGCAGGGTGAGGGGATGCCAGGGGATGACATGGTGAAGTGTGTCTGAACATATGGAATTTAGCCCCACTTTGTGGCATTGTTTTTTCTGGCAATAGGGATCATTGATGGATGGAATGGGGTATCCTACCCTATTTTGGAGGCAAACCCAAGTGTGGAATAGATTGTCAAATGATCATGAATCATAAATATTGGGATCCATTGATAGGGAGTTATTTATCCATCAGGATTTCCTCTATGGGATGAGCATACCGCATAGCACATATGAACCTAATGTAATTTGACTATGGCACAGATTGGGTATGGCTCAAGTTGTTGGGGTATCAATGGATTCAGTGGAGCCGCAAGATTGATGGTCTTCGGGAGCTGAAACCATGGCCTTGAAGGGAATTTACACATGTTTGGGACCATACAAAGGGGTGTTTATTTCTAAGGAGATTAGATTATGATGTTGCATGTATTTTCGACTCATGCCCAGAGAATGACCATGGGTTTGTCCGAGCATGAAGGGATAACCCTTACAATGGGGGTTCAGATGATTAGCCTGCCAGTTGCAATACTTCCTTTATGGGTTCTCATCAACGAGATTTCATCGGTCATGATTGGAATGATGTTTAGGACAATGTCTTCCCAATGATCCATAGCACCCGGAGGTTAGAATCTACCACTTGGAAAAGCTACGATTGAGCCTTACTCATGGCTGGTCAACTTCAGGTTATGAGCCCAAACTGCCTTTGCAACTGGCCTTAGGAGTGGAGAAGTCGGGTTGCATCCTTTCAATTACTCCACTGTAACCACTTCCACTTATAGTGATTGGCACGGGAGTTATAAAGTAACCAGCTTAGCTTAGAAACCTCCATCTACCTATCCGTCCAGGCCCGTGGATTGACGGCGATTGGACGGCCATCTTCTTCGCGGCCACGGATTTTGGGCCACAGCAAGTGCGGCGCATGGCCGGGGCCATTTGACAGCGGTTTACAGATGTGGGTGAGATGGGTGCTGAAGAAGGTTGAATATACGGAATATTGTGGAAATTCTATAGATTAGAGATATTCTGCAGAGAATATAGATTCTGCAGATATTCTAGAGATATGGGGATATTACAGTGATATGTCGGATCTAGAACCACCGATATGACTTGCGCTTGTCAAAAAAGTGCACCATTTTCCGCATATTGCCAGGAGACAAAAGGGTCAACCATGATAAACATGATCATAACCCATGAAATCCAATGGTACCCTAATTGTCGACAAAGCCATAGAACCCATATATTGGCGCAGATCTGAGATTTTGGTTTGCCAGTAATTAGGTGACTGAGGAGTGGTTGACTAATTGATTCACAGAGGCAACGAACAAGTGGAGATTTGGGGCTGAATTTGGTGGCATGACCACCCGGGGTTTTACATAGGCAAGGGGTATTACTTGGGATGGTAAGTCTATTGTGAGAATTAGGATGGCAATGAACATGGAACGTAATCAGGAAGGGAGAAATTGTGACATATTATTTATTATTTTGTTATTCTTCTTTTTTAGTCATTTTTCTTTCTTTTATGTTCGCTTTTTTCAACCATTTGATGCTGTTATTGTGCCACTGGGGTGTGAGAAAGGGGCTACCATGATGACAGGTTTATTGGCAGATGCAGGTCGCCCATGTAGTGTCGTTGTTTTAACCTCATCATGCTTGCTAAGCTCACAGTATTTCTGAAATTTAACGCCTTCCCATTTGGGGGTAAGAAATACACTGGTCTTAGTTCATTGTAATACTGTATATATAGACACCTACATACTATATACTTGAATGCACCACATTCTACCTTTAGCAAAGACACATTTTGTGGTGGTCGCAGTTGAATCTCCCCCGCGGCCGGAATTCTGAGGCCTTGGTGGCCACGACCCGCCAATCGGAACCACTAGGCGAGGCTTGCAGCTCGGGGCTCGGGGCTCGTCTTGGCTCTGTGACAGCGACCTCACAACGACCACACCATAGATGGTTAGGTTAGTAGATTTAGATAGATTTAGTATAGGGTTTTTCTGATAAAACCAAGAAATTCTAAGAACTTGTAATTAGTTCAATAAATTAGATTCCCGTAGATGTAGGAGGTTTATTTATGGATCCCCCAAGATTGACCTATTTATGTATCCATCATTTGATTTAGGGTTAGCGAATCACAAGCCATAAAATTGGTTTGTTTCAGATTGGAGAAACAGTGTTCCTTTGCCCAGACAATGCTTGGCTGGGTCAACCTACTTGTACCAACAAACGATTCTTGATTCTTGTTCAGTAGCCCAACTTTGTTGAGTATCCCGGATCCCCATTGGTCAACGGACAAGGAAATGTAGGGTGTTTTTCACACATACAGTATGAATTAAACCATGTTAACAAATAATTCTCATAACATCTCATAACCATTCATAATACCCACACAGTCAATGAGAGGAATTTGATAATTATATATACATTATATATATATACATTATATATATATATATACATTATATATATACATTATATATATACATTATATATATATACATTATATATATACATTATATATATATACATGATATATATATACATTATATATATATATACATTGTATATATGTATGTATACATTATATATCATTATGTCATTATATATTTGATTTATCTATATTTGTACTACATCCAAAACATGTTCACAAACATCATGTGAATATAAGCATCAAAGATACATACCATCACACACACACATACTCGCGCATACTCGTGCATACTAACCGTTACATCAGGACACGCTGTAAACATGACAACAAAAGGTAGTAGAACCCCCAAACAAGAGTTAGAAAAGCCTCTAAATTCCTACTAAAAGAGTGATACATCTCACCTGTTCTATGCTTTTTTGGGGGAGGCGGTCGCAGGTTACATCGCCCAGTGCTTCGAGACCGCGGCGCTTTTGGCGCCAGCGGTGCCCGCGGAGTGCGTGGCGTTGGAATCGCTGGAGCTTGGACCGGTGGATGCCAACTGGCGACAGGCTGCGCAGGTGCCATGGGTATGATTTATACCCAGAAATGGTGGGTATATGGTGAGTACAGCATGCTATAAATGAAACGGAAATGAAACGGAAATGACAGAAATGAAAGGGTGCTAAAGCAACATTGGTGACAACATGTGATGACATTCAACTATACAGGAGATACTTGAACAAAAATGAGCATGGAGTATAAGACGGTACAAGACTCTCCAAACCAACAGACCCATTCCCCTGGCTCCACATCAGGTGGATGAAGCGGAAGCTGCCGCCATGCGGAAGGCCATTGAAGAGCGGGTCAGGACTCCGGCAGGGCAACATGGATATGGCATGGATGTGTATAGTAACCCCCAACAATGAAGGGTATACTGCGGATGTAATGGATATAAGGGAACTTAGTACCCTCTGGTAGTTTGATATGTCCATGGATGTCCATGCAAAATGGTCATTTTCAACAGGTGAAACATCTATGAATTCATTGTTCTTGCGTTTCTATTGTTTTGGGGGTTGCTATTCTCCAATGTTGTTGTTGCATCGAGTTAGCGAGGTTGGGATACCCAACCGATTGGCCCAGAGACAGATGAGGAGGTTTCTCCGGTTTTCACTAGGTAGCACTTTTTCTTTTGGGGGAAACATTTGTATGATGAATGTAAATGGATGTGAAATTCAACTCTTCTCAATCTTTGCCATGTGCTTACTGGCTACCATGGAATCAACAAGCAGCTCAAAGTTCAACACAACCACCAGCTTGAATTTGGTATGATCCCATTCATGGTCTATTTATGGTCTAAAGATTGGATGTACCATTTAGCTCACACACTTTCCCTTAAAAAATGGTGCCCATCCAATGGGAGATCTGATCTCTGGAATTTGATTGGCCCAGGACAGAAGCACTGGAGCCTTGGAAGGTGACGCGCTGGGATTGGTGTAGTTGATGTTTACTATATGTATATATATAATTATATATATGGGGGTTTCCAAAAATGGGGTACCCCTAAATCATCCATTTTAATAGGGTTTTCCCTTATAAACCATCCATTTTTGGGTACCCCCCATTCTAGGAAACCCCAATATATATATATATATATATGCATTGAAGGTTCCCAAAAAAGAAGACAAGGAACTGTCCGATGGTTTTCGTCTATGATGATGGCGTTCTTTATTATCATGGTTATGCTTTTTCGGACCCCAATAAATTTGATGGTTGACATACAGGTAGCTCGGCATACGATTTGTTGGCTACCACTGACACAACAAATTGCTGCCCTTTTATCAATTTGCAAAAGGTATGCATGTTGGCGCTATTTTTCGGGTCATGTTGCGACTGGATCAGATTGACCATCTTGCAGTGATGATGTCTGGAGTAGTCCTCAAACTTTGGAGCCTTGGCTATGGTTTTGCTGAGAAACAATTGAGCAGTTTAGGAAGTGCTGGGGGGAATTGATAACACAGCGGTTGAGAAAGGAATTTCAAATTTCGTTTGTGGTTCCCATTGCTTCAATAAACGTCCAGCCTGAATCTTTCCAGAGGTAATAGGCCACTCCAAGTTTCTCTGGCTGCTGGTTGGAACTATATATTGCAACATGTAGCCCTCAGAAATTCTCTATAAATCAAGGTATTCATGAGAAAAAAAACATCTGTCAATGCAAGATTTTCCAGCAAGCCAGGTTAGATTAACAGAGGGTAACCCTCAATTGTTGAATATATTCCCCATGATTCCCCATGGATTCCCTACAACTGCTAGGGGTGCTCCTGGTCGCAGGAATTTCTGCAAAGTCTGGACTTGGGCTCCACCCGATCTGTTCAACGCCTGGAGCTCTTTCAAGCGGCGGACTCTTGGGTTTCCGGAGAAGGTGGGGGGTGAATGGATATTCATTAATAAGTGGGACAATCATCTACAACTACAGGTTTTCATGGGAAGATCCTCAATAAATGGGATAATCATCTGTAAATGGTAAAACCAATGCCCTAAACCACTATAAACCTACCATTTGGGGATGGGTGGAATCCCACCCATGTGTATAGGGTGATTTTGTGGATGTTTTCTTGCCATATTAATGGAACAGGATGTTGAACATGAAGATGTGTTTGGGGATCAGGAGGATGACATATGTTAATAACGGTGTATAACAAGGACAATGCTTTTCTTCACGATTAAAGGACATATTTTGATGCTTGGGGGCGGTTTTGCAGGTGCCAAATGCAAGTTACGGTGGATCAGCTCGCTTCTCGCAAGGCTGACAGGACGAAATCAAGTCCGGCACTCCGTGAAAGAACTACATTAATCATGCGTTGGATATCATTAGATTAGATACATCATTGCAATTGGTCTACAGTGGTAGATGTTGCTTTCATTTCCCGCATTTCTAAACTGTTCCACTTCGCAGACATGACACCTGTCTCGGCAGGAAGAAATTGAGGACCCACTGGCCCTTGAAAATTGAATTTCAGAATTCGGACAATTGTGGCTCATTGCTAAATACTATTTCAGTTCAACCAGATCACAGGAATATAAGATGTCGATCTCGCGAACCTCTTAAATAGATTCAACCAGAATGATGCTTTTTCTGAGGAAAATGGAGATGTGGATGGTGTGCAAAAGGCTTTACGCCTTGGGGCTCCAGTGAATGCCGCCAACGAGCTCCTTGGGTTGAGAACATGTCGTGAAATGCGTGGAAACCAAACACGTCGCAGATTAACAGGCAGGCACCGGCCAAAAACGAAGCAGGAAGCAGATATACACATGGAACGACATACCCTACAATGTTGGCGATCTTTGAGTGATGAGAACTGAATGCACCTACTGCAGTCTTCAGGGACATCGGCGTCTAGCCATTTAGCCGTTTTGCTGTTCAGTTTGATGTTGCATCCCTACTCCATGATCACTTGTGAGAGCAAAAATCATCATGCATGTTATTGCTGTTGTTTTCTACGGGGGCGATTTGCAGCCTAGCCTTGAATCCAACTGGTCCTCACTTGGCTGCTGACACTTGCGCTCACAACATGTCACAACCAAGTCTTGAAAGATGACGTTTCAACTTTTGAAGCCCAACTGCAACACACTATCACACGATCACGATCATATTCATTATCCATTTTAAACACGTGAAAGCCATGTGTAACCCATGACTCGCCCGGCCGCTCAGACCCAGGTACGGCCAAAGTGCTGTCTTCCTTGCTGCTGTGGCAGGATGGGGATAGGGGACACTGATGGACACTGGGCTATGCAGGAGGATGAGCAGCAACAAAAAAAACAAAAATATACAAAAATCACAAGTTTAGAGCAATGTTTAATCGCAATGCTTAGCTGAGTTTCACCACCCATTTGTTAGAAACGATTTCTTAGCTCTCAAGAATCCAATCTTATTAGCTCTCAGCTTTAACCGCCAATTGTTTTTTGAGGAGGTATCCAATTTTGACTTTGACCAAACTTTGGCAGTTTCACAAGAACCTTGGAGGTGGTTTATGATTTGCTAAGGTTGTTTTCTGTCATACCGTCATTATCATAACCCAACGGGAAATCCCCATGAACCGACCAGGGAATCAGGGATTACTTAACTGTAGGTCAAGAACCTGACTACGACATTGGCATTTTGACTGTTGTGACATTGTTTTTTGGCTTGTTTGGCAAGTATTTACCTGCAGTTGCAGCTCCAAACAGATTATATATCCCACTGAATGGCCATGATAAGCCATGGGATTTTGGGGCGGTATCACCTTCCATACACCTTACATACACCTTACATAGACCTTACACATGGTTTTGGATTACGGTCCCCCCTGTTTGTCAAGAGTTCGCAGGGGTTGATCCATGTTGATCCCTAGGAGCTGTGGAGGTTCTGAGTTTCCTTGCCACCTCTGATGCAGAGCCTTGGAAGCCTGGGATGATGCCAGGCCATGGCCGAATATTGTAAGATGATATAGATTTGGACTTCAATATCTGACATTACTGGATCAAAATTGCCATTCATATGCAACTAGCTAGATCTGGGTACTTTTCTGATTGGCTGATACATATTTAAATATATATATATATATATAATTGCATATGATTATTACATATATATAAATATATATTATTTGTAATTGTAATATTATATAATGATATAGTAATATCACCCTGGAGACCCTGGAATCCCTTGTCCCCAGACTCGACCTTCTTTGGCCCAGGATTTTACACGCTGCGACAATGCTGGGATCAGCCCGTGCCAGGTGCCCCATTGTGGGACAGGACGACTCGGGATAGTCGGAGGGGAAACGCTACCCTGATGCTACAAGGCGCTCCTTTGCTTGGAGGCCCATATGTTCCTAAGTTGGGTTTGTCTTTGATTTTCTGATGCAATGTTTCTGATTGAATATGATTAGATATTGAGCTGTTCTTATAGTTGTTTCCTTCTCTTTTGTTGATATCCGAGAACTACATGTTGAGATCATTTACACACATGGCATAGTATTTTTTTACTATGGATCTTCCTGGGCCTCAACCTCAGGCCGCGGCGTTCTGTGGACGCAGTGCCGCCCTGGAAGAGATGGCAGAAGTGGCTGCAGTGAAGCTGGAAGCGACCAGGCCTGGGAGAGATCGGACATTTTTTGGGTGGGTTTAAGGGAGCATCTTAACCGGAAACCATCAATTTTTCCATGAAAAATCATGAACATTTGTTTTTTTTCTCTAATTTGTTTCCCTTAAACCAATCCAATGACATTCAGAAATTTTCTAGTTTGGGATAACTTTGCATAAATTAGTGGATCAATTTCTCATACTTTGTGACCATACTAATGTGTTTGTTTATCTGATAGGGGACAATTCGGGCCAGTTATTTGGTATTAGCGGAATTGGTGATTCGTTATTTGCTTGTTAGTGGTAAGTTGTAGTTATTTTCGAGTTGTTTGATGTCATTTGCCAAGTTTGGTAAGTAATTGTGTGATTAGCAACAGAAATAGTAAGCACAATTGGAAGTTCTATCACAAGTAGTAAATTTGAATAACTAAATGTGTTGGTTGCTAGTGACTGCTAATGGCCGTTGAGTTATTTCCCACCATTGGTAGTCGTGAATGATAGGTTTACCAATCTCAGCAAACCGGGTCAAGTCATGCAACTGATCAATTTACATGTTTATGGCTGTCAACCAGTCCCATTCTTGATGTTTGCCCTTCGACAACAACCCTCTAAGTTCAAATGTTCATCCACTGTTCCCAATTTCGTATTGAAATCAAGATGGGTGTTTCCCACCTCTCTCTTAGTACTCAAGAGTATGGCCCATAGAAAATTTTATGTGGCTTAGTCTGAACATGGTGTACTGGTGTACTTAGATATTCCAACTTTTGATAATCTCAAGATTGCCATTTTCTTGAAAACCCAACCTGAACACCAACCTGAGTTGTGAAACACCAATTTCCACAGCATCTTCCAGGCTCATGGCTTCACAGCCACCAGCCCTTGCAGTCTTCGCTGCAGATCCAGCAGTGGTTCCAGTGATCCCCGTGGGGGTCGACCACCCGGGCGCCGGCACCGTGGTCATCGATGGTGCCCTTGAAGAGGCCACGTAGCTATTGAAAATGGCCATAGAAATAGTGGATTTTCCCATGAGAAATGGTGATTTTCCATAGTTATGTTAGTTTACCAGAGGGTAGATGATGTAAAAATTCGATCTGTGATGAAATGATATGAAATGAGTATGTTCATCAGAATCCAATTGAGAATAATGAGTGTGGATCCTCAACTTGGAAATGTGTTTAGTACATATATATGTATATAAGACTGTAGTGGTGTTAAATTAGTGAGCCATAGTGAGCCTCTATGTGCTACCACCATGATACTCTCCAGTCCTCTATTCCTTCAAGTGACTTGGCGATCCGAAGTCCACATGACCATGCTATACTGTGTCCCCTAAGTTACCCCCTCACTACCAGGTTCCCACTAGCCCTGCCCACTCCCAATCTGTCAGGAGATTTTGCTTCGACTGGAGCGCCTGTGGCAGAAGTTGCCACTGGCCCCTAAGGAGAAGCTTGGAACCTGTGGATGAAGTGACGAGGCGATCGAATACTTCTACCAAGACACAAGCAGAAGAACCAAATGGAGCAACTGAAAGATAGAAAATAAACATCCTACTACTAAAATAGTATAATATAGTCATAGATCGCGTATCTATCTTTTTGGCGACTACTACGTCTCCCACACAAGCATATTTGTAAGCTGATTTCTTGCCTAAGTAGTTGGTTTCAGTTTTTTCTGAGGGGCCTGCAGTGCCTGCAGGACGTGCATACGTTTACAGTATGCATGTTGTCTTGTCACCTTTATCATGTGCAGCCCTTTGTTTCCACACTGCTTTGTCCAAAGGAGATGTTGTTCCTTCAAGTTGATGTGTAACAATGCCACGCATGAAATGGCGAACATGAAGTAAGTGTACGTGTTTTTCTTGCAAATTGTTATGGCATGTATGCGAATGTAGCACCGCAAGGACGGCCATTGTTGGTGCATTCACATATCATCCATGTTTGATCATTCTGAGGTGACTGGAGGTTCTTTGATCAATGTAAAACTCATGGGTTCAATAGCAACAAGCGTTCCATAGACAGTAAGTCGCAATATTTTCCAACTCGACCTGCCCTACAACCAAACATGGCAAGCTGGAAACTCCAGATACAGATGGATTTTCCATGATTTTCCCAGCTATGAACCTCCATTGAAAAGGATTTTCCCTCTGGTAAACGTTTACATAACTATGGAAAAGCACCTTATTTTTCATGGGAACATCAACGAACTAATTAAATGGTCATGTTCAATAGCAAACTGTTAGTTTACCAGAGAGGTTTTCCCTACATCTTGCAGATGCTTTCCTTACACTGGGGCCACAGAAAGGAAAACTTCCCCCACTGAACGCGCCTACTTCGACGACGTGGAGGGCTGGATGACCGGTGCCCTGAACGCAGCGGTGCGTGACTCGGCGGTGGTGGATGGGGGCTGAAGGGTCAAGCACCGCGCATTCACCTAAAACAAGATTGCTTATATTAGGTGATATTAGGTTGTGATATTATAGTGTATATACCGTTCAGTATCTATATTTATGATCATATAATATTATTCATGTTACTTTTGCTGATTACCATAATGATGGCCGATATTGTTTAGCCCTGATGAATATTGATATTGATACAGGACATGTATTGCCGGGAATACAAATCAGTACCAATCATAGAGGAATTGACTTGTCTTGCGAAATCAATATGATCGGCATTCCCAGCGATCAATACAGGGTTGACAAAAAGTTACTACACCAAGGACCGGTTAAGATCATTGGCCAAAAGGAGGTTCTTTCCCGGACTTCTGTTTGCTATCTATCCTAAGTCAGACCTGTGCGGAAAGAGATACTCCACTATGCCCAACCTGTCCCAATTCTTTTAGTACCCACCACCAAATGCCAGACAGGCCATTCAAAATAGCCTGGCTGAAAGGTCCACTATTGCCTTCGCAGCACCGGAAACCAAATTAGAACAGTTTGTCAAGTGTTTCACTCGTGCGTCCCAAATTTACCTACGTTCTTTTTCGGGCAACTTGTTTCTTGGTTGTGACATATGCCAGGTTGCCAATGTAATCCGTGTGACAATGCTACCCTTCCAAAGTCAGGTTGCCAATTGTAAGGTTTCCAGTAACCCAGGGAGCTATGTCAGGAAACCCCTCTATTGGATGCGGAAAAGACTGCTTACGTTTGGGTTTTCCCTTCAACCAATCCAATTCAATCGATTATACATATATATGTATATATATTATATGTTTATACATCATGTCATACAGTGACCATCACACAGGAAGTGCAAAGCTCAACGATGCTGATTCCACAGTGTCTCGCGTCCGCTTCCTGTCGCTTGGCGGAATTTCTGTTGGTTCAATCATCATTTTTCCTTGGAAAGCTTCATATCTTCCCCCTTCCCACCTGAGAGCTGAAGTTTTTGTTCCCACCTGCAAAGGATTTATCCACACCCTGGTGGATCGCTCCCAGCACATGTCGACTTGCAGCACGGCTCAGAGCTTCCTTTTTGGGGACAGAATCACGGCATCTTTTGCATTAAATTTTGGTGGTAATCCATGGTGATTTAATGGGACTCAATTGGAAATCGGCATCTTTTTGTATTTGTTGAAGGGTTTTTGACAAGCAACGAGATTATATGTTACATGTTTTTACTGTATTTGATCAGGACATGGATTGATGCAGCGGGAGAACCCAACGGCTAATTGGCGATTTTGGTCATTGATTGGCATTGGCAATGAAGTCATAGGTAAAGTCACGGTCACCCCGGAGATTTCCTGAATTTCGACTGTGACAACACAAAGTAGCTGACCCGGCTGACCCCAACACATCTGGATGTAGAAGATCCATCATTGATGGTCAGTTGTTTGGTAGTCCAGGCTGGGAATGATACTCGTACAGTAGACATAAACTCATAAACATGACTTTGACTCAATCTGATAGCTCCAAACTCTTGCAAAAACACACCAAGAGAATCCAACACACACACATATATATATATATCTTACACCTTTAGC
The DNA here is from genome assembly GCA_003297045.1 of Symbiodinium sp. clade C Y103. NCBI lineage: Eukaryota > Dinophyceae > Suessiales > Symbiodiniaceae > Cladocopium > Cladocopium sp. clade C. The sequence goes on along the minus strand of BGPT01000137.1, from coordinate 300,267 downwards.
ATCCCCACTCTAGTAGTGGATGTGCTCGAGCTTCATCCCAGACAGTCATACAGTTTTTAAAACACATGAGGTTGGAGCAGCTCTCTTGTGGTCATAATAGTTGGCTGACTTAAACAACTCCAAGTGCAACAAAGCTGTTGAATCTGTACATCTCTTTAGTATCTCTGCTACAGTAGTATGTATATATATATATATATATATGCATACTATCATAATATATCATAATATATTATCTATACAACCAACATTAACTACACATGTTTTCCTCCTCACATTCGTAGCCTCCCTGCCACCTGTCCTCTTTCTTAGGCCTCGATATGACAAGAACGGCTTGCGCTCCACCTACACCTTCCTGCTGTACCTCAGCGACTGCATCTCAGGAGGCTGGGATGCAGTCCCTGTGAACACTTGATATCACTTGATAATGAATTTTGCATAAGGATGTTCTCGGTTTCGGTATACTATGATGTACTGATTTAGTATTTTTCAGAGGATATTTCGATAGGTATGAGCCCTAGATGTTCCAAGATGTGTGTACTATAGTCAGTGTTTCTAAGCCTTTAGGCAATGACGCAGTGTACAGCAAATGCTAGCCACTGCTGTAGACTTTTGATCCTCAAGGCAAGTCGTGTCTACAGCTGTTGAAAAACATTTTGGTTGACAGATTCAAGACCTTCCTTCTCAAGTCGCATACATGCTATGTGCAGAGGTTCCTTTTCTACATACATTCTCCAGTGCAAAGCTAATTTCAAGTTTCCGTCTCAGACTTTTCAATCCAACTTGTGGCCAGTGAATCTGAATGGTGAGATGGTTTCCTCCAAATGAAATTTGTAACATCACCCTGCATGGCAACAACTATATATAGTTTACTAAGCTTACTTATTCATTTTTTGATACGAGCTAGAGGCTAGAGTACATGTTTTTCACTTTCTCTGGAACTCACGCAGCAGTTACACAGTTCATGTGAGGTACTTAAATTGGTTGCAAAAGCCTAGACTTCAGGGAGCAGGGATGGATACTTTAGGCCACCAGGTCACTGTCAAGAATTTTCTGTATATTTTATATTATTATATACAGTTAGACCTCCGTCCAACGTCTTCATTTGACTAAACAAGTCTTAGACAACATATCATAAACAATATCATCAAACCCAAAGCATGGTTGAAGGGAAAATTCGAACCTGTACTTCGACTTCAAAATCACCGTTTCCGATTCAGACTTCCCCAACAAAACCAAGTTGGTTATCCCGTTTATCCCATAATCATCCCCTTTTTTTCTCCCATAATCATCCCAGAGTTTTCCTATTTTTGCTGGTTAAATCCACATGTTTTTTGTTGGGTCGATCCCAGGGGAGACGACCTTCCTGGAAGCCCTGGAGGGTGATGCCCCGCTGGCACCCAGCGGGGGCGTGGCGCCGGGGCAGCGGCAGACGCTGGCGACGGTGAGTCCCAAGCGCGGGCGGTTGCTGTTGACACTGGGCAGGGTGGATCTGGGTCCATGGGAGTGGTTTTGGTTGTGTCATTTGAAACATGTTATGGGAATCATATGAGATTCATAGATTACATTCATACATTGACCATCTATGCATGAGGATTAATCTTAAAATCCATTATAGGTTGATATGGGTTAGTATCTGGATGGATGAATGAGAATTGCCTCAGGGTCATGTCGCTGGAATTCTTGGAATTGGATTTGGGGAAGAATCCCCAAATGGCAGTATGATAGCTGCTATTTTCAGGTTTGTGAATTATTATAATATATTATAATTCAGCCAGATTGGTCAACTAGGAAGGAATTGGCCTAGTAGGTGGGTTAGTAGTACCATCTTTATGAAGATTACTAATCTCGCAGTTGCTTCTCACCTATCGAATTATGGTTCGGTGGTATTTATATAGGGTATTTGGCATTCGTTCCATACGTCCGGATCAGTGCGTAGCGATCCATACCCCTTTTTTGAGCCATAGCCATATATAGAAAAAAGTATAATACATTGTGTATATATATATATATATACTATATATATATATATTATTATACATATCCAGTTTGAAGTGAATGTATACCCCACTTACCAACAAGTTAAACTTATTCCATGGCTCATCCCAATAATTGGGAATGATCCTGGAAGGTGTTCTAAAAATTATGACTGGTACATAAATAAGGACTGGAATCCACTGGCTCACCAGAAAGTTCCAGGATCATCCACTTAGGGAAACTTGGACCAGCAAAGTTTAGCCTCCTTATCCAGCATGGCTGGCAGGGAAATACCTGTGTTTGCAATTTCCTGTCCCTGTATCAGTCCCCACTGTCGATGGCATTTTAGTGTTTGTAGTGAGTCTCATGAGAGGATCATCGATTGTGCAAAGGATCTTTGAGCCCTAGGTTCAGTTTTGAAATTCTCAATTCTTTCTCAATCTCACCTATCTATGCTTCCAATGGATCATTATCATGTTCCCCATATAAAATGACCATCACTTGGGATAAATCCACGACAAACCCGCAGGGGACCAGCATGGACCTGCCGCGCTCCCGCTGACAGAAGTGTAGCAACCTGAGGATGCCCCACGCATGTCCACATTTGGCTGCTCCCGTGGTGGAAGTTCCGAAGGTCTTGGTCCGTGGGGAGGTGCCAACCGCCGTGAGATAGGAGCACGTTCAATATCTTTGGGACCATGTGGGGTCATTGTTGCGGAAAGGAAGACCCTGGAAAGAGCCAGAAATAGTTGACTCCCATCATTCACTCGGTGACTTGGTGGCCTCATTGATCGTTTCATTCTTCATGATCGATACTTTTCAGACGTCCATGATCCGCGTTTTCCATTGAATCCAGCACCATGTCGATGCTGCGATGCTTGAGCTCCAAACACGTTTTTTGGGTGCTGATGGTGAGCAAAACCATGGTGATCCTGGTGATCATAGGGATCCAACCTACAGAACCTTTTTTTGCGTACCTTGATAATCCCTTCCCCCTAATTTTTAAACACTCCCTAGAAACTATGGTTTAGTAGGAGATGAAATCACTTACAGTATATATATATATATATATATTTGGGACCGTGTAGGAGGTGGTTAATATTGGGCTGGGGGGATGTGACTTTTTGATCTAGGTGATGTTTGAATGCACAAAGGACATGCACAGGATTCATGTTTGATGATGTTTGATGGAGGCAGGATTATTTGACCACTATGCAATGCACCCTGCCCAGCCATTGGCAGAGTTCAAAGGCCTGAATTTTCATCGTGTTGTACAATTGTTTTCGTTGGGTATGACGACCCTGTCAACAAAATTGTATCCCGGTGGTTTATGGTTGATATTTGGGTTCTACTACTGCATTCCAAGCGACCATTACAATTCTGACCCGGAAAACCAGTTCCCAACCAGCCAGCTATGACATGCCATCTTCCGCTCCGAAGCGGATTGTGTTTGTGGGCAAAGGTTTATTTTTTGGCTCAAATAACGCAGCTCATGTGGAATCCTACTAGAGATTGCGTTGGATATTGGATTGAAGGGTGGCCTTTGGTGCCCCAGCCCCTGTTGAAGGTGATGCCACCGCCAAGCATCGAGAGCAAAACAGCCGCGACCAACGGTGACGTTGTGGCCCTGACATCATTGGAGGATGTGGCCCCTGGCGTGCGCTCGAGGTGGAAAAGCGCGAAATGCTGTGCAGAAATTGGTTGTGCTGAATCTATGGGCTTTCTATAGTTTTCTTAAAGGAACTTAAAGTAGCAGGAATTGAAAGATTCCTTGCTTTTTTATGTTTGGATGATTGAATAGGAATTCAAACTAGTATTTTAATCTGTTTGTTGTTTGAAGGCTCATCTAGTGTGACTGTGATTGACTGCGTGATATGCAATACAAAAGGAGATGCAGTACTTCAGGAGCACGATGGGTTGTATGTCAGAATCAGATCTATACACAACTCTACGAGCATGTACAGTATACACACCCTCTTCGTCAGAACATCAAGTTTGACTGTCCCTCCGGAACAGGAAAGTCATGGAACATCATCCAACAATTGAAAGTGCTTTGGGGATATCCTATCTACTTCAGAACTTCCAGGATGATGATACACACATGGTAACATGGCACACCCTGAAATCTGATCAGCATTGCATTTCGCAAGCTGAGGCCCGGCATTCCAAAGCCAAGGGTCAGAAATTGGATCCTTCAGGCCACTTATGGATGTGTACGATCGGTAGCACTGCGAATTTCAGGGACCACGGATCCACTATTCACTCACAATATTGCTTGCAAATGAATACTGGAAACAAACTCAACTGTTTTTTTTAAAGATGCTTGTTGCACATAATTTCAACTCCTGCATGATGTAAGAACTTCTGTAGGAAGCAATGCGTTTAAGTGTCTAAGCCTAAGCCAGATAGTGCAAGAAATCAAAGCAAGGAACTGCAAAGTCAGCCAATTGCTTCCTCAGTCATCACCATGTGGTGGTTAAAAACAAATATAACCACAATTCCGCAAAAACTGATACTTAAACTTAAATTCAAAGCATTCCCTTAAAAAATGGATTGCTAAATACCAAAAAGAACACTGAATTGTGGGCACATTGGTACCCCTTCTTGGCCATAGCCGGGTCTTCACCGCGGAACCATGGGATCCCTGGTGCCAGGCCAGACAGGTCTTGTCAGGCCAGCGGCCAATGGCCGTGGGCCAGGCCGTGTTGATGTGCCCTGGACGCTCCGCGGGACGGGGCCAGAGAGAAATGTGCACGGTGCTCGTAAGTGCAGGTAGGTGCAAGATATGTGCCGTCAATATGCTGTACATTTGTGTAATAATTTACATATTAATTTATATATATGTAACAAATAATATTCATATAATATATATATATATATGTAGCAAATAATATGTATACATATATAATATCAATAGACATATTCTGAAGTATGGCATGATCGTGTACCTGCAGTGCAGTTTCAAGACATTGCTTGACTTTCGGGTTTATTCGTTGCAGTGTCCCACTTTGAGACGACTCATCGTGCTGGTTCAATCGTGCTGCGATTTGATCGTATTCTGTTCAAACTGATCCTGCAATGGCCTGGTTGTCAACTCCAAAAATACCTAAAACGTCATGTACTGATGCAAACATGAAGAAAAGTGGCCTATGCGACATGTTCTTGTACGCCATACACTTCAGATGGGTTGAAGCCATTAGCTAGGTAGTGACCCTGCTGTGAATTTAGCACACGGCACCTACGCGTGGTCAGCACTGAGATTCCACTGAGGTGGGCTCAAAGCTTTGCACTCTTCTTCAAAGGTGTTGAGGAGGGTCCCGGGCAGCTCCGACCCGGCCAGAGCAATTTCTGGGTGGAGATGAAAACTAAGGTGTCACCTACAAAACATCTGCTAAGGCAATCCTGGTTGTTTTTGGTTGGCATTTTGACCTTGTGGTTTTTGGCGTTGAATAGCGCTATTTTGAATGTCCTGCGGCAAAGATTTTTTCCTGGCATGGGCTAAGGCTACTTGAATAAAAGGTGAGCAGGAACTTGTGGCCCGCCAGGACTGCCCCATTTGTTACAATGTGATCCAACTGACCACGCAGACAATCCCAAGAAAGGCAGGGCAGGGCCGGCAGGGCCTTGGGTATGGGTGGGTCATGGAAGTCGCAGTGTCTGAGACCTTTTTTTTGTTCGGTGCAATGATGTTCTAACGTGTTGAAGGGCTGAACTTTAGCTGACAGAAAGAAATGTTGTTTCCCACAATCGCATGAGAGGGAGCATCAGGGAGTCTAAAGCTACGTGATTTTTTGTAGATCTTTGAAGGCTCGATTTGACTAATTCGTTTTGTGTGACTTTGTGATTTATTCCCCAGACCCAATGGTGTGGGACTCCTATCACAAAAGTCCAGCAGTACCCCAAATGAATCCAAATGACTAAAGGCCAACAATACAGCAACAGATGGGTATTCGTTGGTTGCATGGGCTGGCAGTTTGACTTTCTTCTATCCAGTGTGGCAACAGTGAATACCTATTTGTTGACGGTCAATCATATCAATCATGTCAAATACCTATTTTGGCTGGGAAAACCCCATTGTTCATGGAGATTTTACACAGTCGAGCCACTTCCAACGTGTATTGGTGGGTTTAGCCTTCAGGCCTGTCCCACCTGCAAGCACAAGTTCCACAACGAGTTGGGAGACTCAAACAGACCTGGCGGGCTCTGTGGTGAACATATACTTTAGGACTTGAAAGGTATCTTAAGTGGAAGGTATGTGCTTGCCAATGCGCCTGCGTTCCCAAATTTGGATCGTTTTCCCGGATGCGTCTTGATAAAAGAGATAGAAGTGATCGGGGTTTGTACTACGCAGAGGTTTTTTCCGCATATGTTTTAACAAATGGTCATATGTTGTCACTGCAGGCTTACTACAGGTACACAGTTTGGTCTGCTAATCACGGCTGGCCTTTTCGACGCCATTGAGGTGCCTCTACCAGTGGTTCCGGACCTCATCAAAGACTACCTGCCCCTTGTGCAACCAGCCGTTGGGGTCTCCAGTTGGTGGCTGAGCGGAGATCCTGTGCCTGGCCACTCGAAATATGACTACCCTGGTTTATTCATTGGGGCTGAAAATTCTTAATCCATAGTTAGATGTTCCAAGTTGGGCATGGATCTGACTCAATTGATTCATGGGTCATCAAAAGTAGTGGGTGAATTGCGTGTAACATTTCAGTTCAAGGGAGCATAATACAAAGAACTGCAACAAGTTGCAGGGGAATGTTTATGGAAAAGATGCTCTATTTTCTTAGCAACGAAAAACCTGCAACTTTGATGTTTTTTTGCATTGGTGGTTTGGAGCGTTTCTTTGATCCTTGTTGGGAAGGTGATTCCAGGTGACAACTCCTTTGCGATGGGATTGAAGTTGCCCGCCAGATTGGGATATATCAAAACACTCACATGCTTGTCACTGAATAGTGACTGAATAGTGGCAGGAAGTGGGCATGGAATGGGCAAGAGCTGTGCGGGAAGGAACCAAGCAACCAAGATGCTTGTCTTGGGCAGAGTATTCAATGCCTTAGAAGTCCCCTAACTTTATCCAACCATTGGACAGTTGCACAGCTGCATTTTGTTTTGGGGGGAGCGTAGTGCTCTTGAAACCCACAATATGCTACAGTATGATTCATACATGTACAGTATTGTATATATAGCAACCCCCCAGAAAGGTAGAAAAGGCACATTGTGCTAAAATATGCTAAAATCATGGTACTCGTACATTACATTACATTACATTACCTTTCTATCTTTTTGGGTTCCCATACTGTGTATATAGTATATAAAAATCTAATATATCTATGTATATATAATTATAAATATATATATATATAAGATTAATGAATATTATAGTATGTATATTTATGTATGATATTTAAAGCTATAAATGATTGTGCTATATGTTTGTGAGGATAACTTGCATGTGATAATTCCATCCTGCATGGTTGTGCAGCAAGGTTTTGAGATGGCAGTGATGCAACAGCTCGTGATATTTCACCTGAGCTGGGATGTACCCTCTGGAAACTCAACACATGGAAAATCACCATGTTTAACAGGTAGATCATCGAACTTCATGGCCATGTTCCACAGCCTTGTGTTTCAATTACCGGAGGGTAATCCTTGAAAATCTGGGATAGAAATAGCAACTGTAGGTACACCAACAACTGGACCTGCACAAAGAAGTCTGGATAGTTCAACGGAAAGGGGGCTCACGCTCCCTATGATCTCTAGCTTTTCCTGTGAGATCAACGAGCGTGGGCGTTTTTTGCGTCGCAACGCGGAAATGATTCCTCCTGCCTATGCGAGGAAACTCTTCAGCAGTTTCAGCAACAACCACTGCCATGGTAAGAGTCATCAACAGTGACTGATTCCTTACAGAAGGTGGGAAAACTCTGAAACCATGGACACCCTGTACTCCATAAAGAGCAAGGCAAGCCTACCATCAGTACAGGTATGCGCGGGTCGAAATTCAATGACCTGACAAGCCACCAAGTCCCTTGCGCTTCACTGGGACCCGCAATGACTCCACCCGGGCTCAAAATTATTGACCCAAACAATGGATGGCTTATATTTTAAAACAATGACAATTTGTGTGGTTTCCTTGGTAATCCCATGTAATCCCCTCATTCTGAAGCCATGTTATCATGTTATCTACACGAGACAAGAAACACTACATGTAAGCACGGACTTTCGCGTCGAATTGTCATTCCTAGGTTAAGCAGCACCTGATTGGCGCACTAAACAAAACAAGCTTCAACAAACTTCAAATGAAAGAATGCCAAAGAGAATATGTGGTGGTATGGTGGTTGATTGCTGACACTCACGCGGTTTCCTTTGCTGTACAGTTGGCTTGGATTTCTGAAAATGCCTGGCGGCCTTTTGCAAATGCCGTGGGTCAAGACGATGTTTCAGGCCTGGGACCCACAGCTCCACAGAGTGGCTGCGATCTATTCCCCAACTCGTGAGACTGACATGCACTTGCAACAAGACATGTGACATCTATGCATTGTCATGATCAAATCCGACAGCAGTGCAGGAGTCTTGACATCTACTAGGAACAGTTATTGTAACTGGGAAATGCAGATGGTACTTGGCCTTAGACCCTTTGGTTGCTTGCTCACATTCTGATTAGTCCCTTGCTCCTGTTTGTGCCCCTTACGGCTGCTGATTCCCGAGATTTCAACAGTCCTTATGTAAGCCATCGCTCTGTGTGTAGTAGTGGATGGTTCAAGCCGTTGCATGGAAGAAGGCTTGACAGAACATGTCTAGCCAAACTGCAGTCAGCCTTTAGCCACCTCTAAGTCCAGCAGCCCGTTCGAGCTTTTTCAGAAAGTTTCATAAAGAATGTGCGGACACATCAACTCTACTACTACCACCCTTCCCAACCCAGAGTTTAATCACAGCAGCAGTTTGAAACGCCTACTAGCCGGCATTGGGCTCGCGCCAATCCTTGAGGACCATGGTTCGGCTCTCAGCTTTTCACCTACAGATAGAGATGGGCCACAAATACCGCTACTCGTGTCCAAGCGCTTTAGGTGCAAATTGCTTCCTTACGAAAGTTAGACTATGTTAGACTACTCTGTCATCGGTAGGTACTTCTGATTTCCGCATTTCCAAGTGCATCCTTCGTGCATCCTACACACAGCAACAAGACTTGTCTTCAGAGTAAAGTTGTGTCCCTTCTCAGAAGATGGAGCACAAAATTGCCCTGGCCAATGGGAGAATCCTTTTTCTCAAACACGTGTTGTTTGTATCTCGTGTTAGCTTTTGTGTATCCCTGTTTGACATCTCATGTGGGTCTGTAGTGATTACCCAAAAAAGGCTAGCCCCAAATTAAATCCAGTGGAATATCATCACTTCCAATTAGTATGACAGTCTCTTGACAAAAATTTGGGGAATTTTCCCTGTATCCCCCTTGTGCAGACAAATCCATGTTATATTTTTGGTTGTATCCCATCATATATCATTATATAAAACTATACATGTTTCCATAAATGGGGGTAACCCCCAAATTATCCATTTATCTTTCGGATTTTCTACTATAAACCATCCATAGCTTGGGGTACCACCATGTATGGAACCCCCCATATACTTTACAAATGGCTTGGGTTTCGGTTCACATTCCCCGGTCTCTGGGCCTAGACGGTGGGCACAAGCCCAGCAACAGTGGAGCCAACGACGGCTGCGAGTGGACTCAGATCGGGATGGTTATTGGACGGTTGTAATGTAGGATGTTTTGTTGTTACTATGATTATTCATAATTATGAATGATGTATTATGATGGATGATATATTATATTATGATACTTGATTAAACAAAAAGTTATAAATTGTGATTTATTGCTCCTTTCCCCGTAGCTTCTGGGCATGTGGGAGTAACCACTTCTGACCCTTCTAGTGTTGAGCCATGGCCAGCTGAAGGTGAAAGTTCTGATTTTTTACCAGTGGTTTTCCGAGTTTCTGCGGTCATAGATCTTGACTCATTGGTCTGAGGCGCTATCATCGCTTCCTCGGGAAGTCTTGTTACTTGGCAAGGGCTAGCTGAAACGGTGCCGACAGGGCCGTGATCCAGGGAGATTTTGAAGCCCCGAGGGAACAGAATCATCTCAACGTAGTTTGCGAAATCATCAACCGGGGATCTGAATGGTCTATTTCTGGTTGGTTACTGAATGTTGACCCCACATCTGACAACCATGACAACAAAGTTCTGTGGAACATGACCTGGAAAAAGATTTCAAGATACAGCTGTCATGTTCTATCCCACCATGAGAGTTTGGCTTTGATTTGCAACTGAGGAAATGGTTGCAAAGCTTGGATTTGTCCTACAGGCGCCGGCGCATTGCAGGATCTTGTGGGGTGGCTCTTATTTCAGGCCATATAACATGTCTTTTCATCAGGCAATGTCCACCAATGAGCCAAAAGGGATGTAAACCATCCTTATTTCGATACATGATACATAGATGAAATTGTATTTTCTTGTGATTTCTGTGATTTTATCGATCTACTAACCCATTGGTTTATCCTCCAAAATGAGCCAACTGTAGACTTTGAACGTTCCAACCCCTGAGTTCAACCACTTGGAACGGCAATGTTTCGGCACGCGCAGTGTGCGAAATGTGAAGCGGGACTTTGCCAATGGCTTCCTGATCGCGGAGATCTTTTCAAGATACCACATGCAGGATGCCGCCTTTGGATGCTTTTGTTTTTTTTTGGGGGGGGGGAGACGGGTTGGCCTACAAAAAGTTGATAGGGCAAGGATTTAAAAGGACATGTAAAATGGTATACAGAATTGTTGTGACAAGCGGCTCAGGGGGCAGATGAAACTGCCGATATCAGTTGGTGTTGGAGCATGCAACAGCAGTCTTAACAGATTCCTGTAGCTAGTTCCATAGAACCTCCTTGTACAATTAGAAGAGGGCATATTCGGTGTGTCTGAAGCGCATTGGTTGCCGTGCTGCTGGAAACACAATTCAATGGTTTTGTATTGAAATTACATGAAATTACATATTACTATATACTTAGAGAGTGACAAATAAGTGCACCAACTGTATTACTATGAATCCCATGGAATCCCCAACAAATATAGAGAGGTCATCTGTCACCATGTTAATGGGATTTATGTTTCTTCTATCTTTCTTGGTGATAACTACAATGATTTGGCGATCCGCGTGAGACCCTGATGGGATGACTGAGACCGTTTGGGTGACAGCTCCGACAACAACGGGTTGATGTTTGGGGGTAAATCTTAACCACCACTCACCATGTTCTTATGTGTTTATAATTTGTAAGGGCTTATTGACATGTATCGACATATATATATATATACACACTGTATGTATATGTATATATATATATATCACCCCCATGGAATATATATATATATATGATAACATGTATCAAACCCATGGAATGTATTGGGAAATTGGGGTGCTGTTGGATTCGACCTGGGCTTAAGCTGAATCGAATCGGCGCGGCTAGGACATTAGCATGCACACCTTCGACAATGGCCTCAAGTCAGCCACGAAAAATGACAACTGGGAACAGCTCTTCAGGCCTGGGCCTTGGGAGCTGGGAGTGGAGAAGGGAAGTTTCGTTGAACCTGAGTTACCAGCTGGGAAAAATACCTTGATGGTTGGTCCAAGATCTTTAAACATCTTCAAGATGGACATGTGTGAGCATTGGTTGTAGCCTTGGTACCTGAATGAGCTTGCCACAAAACCGGCTTGTTTGAAACCCGCTCTATTTGCAAACCCAGGCCGGAATGGCTCTACTTGTGAGACGTGATGTCTACACCAGCCAATTTCCAACTGCGTGTCTAGCATTGAAATCACTGCACTGACAACTCGTCTCATGGGTTTGTAGAGCAGCGAAGGTTCTTCCGCAAGCACAACTATCCGATTTCCCGCGTTCGGGAGCCTGGCCGAACAGGGCCAAGTCATCGGAGCTGGAAATAGGGGACCCCCCATTCCGTTGCTTAGTCCATGTTCATCCCCATTGGATGGCTATAGTTGGTGGTATATAATATATCAATTTTCAGACAGACCCATCTGTACAATTGAAGCTACGCAAGGATTCATGATTGTGCATCTAATTCTATCTATTCTTATCTATTCTCAAAGGTGATGTAGCTGTCCGGTCACAGCAAGCGAAGAAACATACAATCTACTCACCCAGGTGGATTTTGAGCCTGTGATGGAGAGCCAAAACGGCGCTGCCATTGCACTGCTCATCAGGTGCGGGCCATGGCAGGAATCCATAGGGCCGTGTGTTCCGTGATCCCAATTGTTGTTGTAAAGTGCTGGCTGAATCTCAAATAGTCTCCACAAATGATCAACATAGAATATTATACAGTAAGGATTGTCACATGACAACATGCCAGAATCGCGCAGACTTTTGGCCCCGCTGTTTATTGCAATGTTCAAGACAGGTGGGTAAGCAAATTGACTTTTCTCGTGTTGCTTCCAAATCTGTTTACTCGGAAGTTTTCAAAATGTTCAAAGGCTCACATCCTTTTTGGGGATGATAACTGCAGCTATAGATTAGTGCAACAAAATGACATCTATTGGTTGGTGACACCACTATTTACCATTTGCAGGTGGAGAGTTGCTGCTTAAATCCGCTGTCAGGATATATACCTTGCTGACCAACCGCACTGTCCCAATCTTCATGGTGGAGGTGCCTCAATGGCGGATCGTCCCCACGCGGATGAAAGGAAGATGGTTGGACTTATTTTAGGGATTTTTCGGTTAGTGAATTATTTGAGTTTATGCAGACACATGAAATGGTCCATGCTAAGTAGGTTTGTAAGACATCCCATTTAAAGCATCCAAGTTTGATCGGTTGCAGTACCTGCTGTTTAAGTTCAAAAAAACTTGTCATGGCAGATCATGCGTAGGTCAATCAGACCATACTCTGATGGTCTTGGAGAATTGAACGCCGAAAAAATTGTTCATGATCCCTTCTGGCATTCTGGCCTTGTTTGAGCCACAGCCAGCATCATTAGGTAATTGGTACTCGCAAAGGATCCACCTCTGTTTTGAATTTCTGCGGATTCCTGGGTGCCTTGAAAGTAATGGACAGCTAGGGCTTCAATGCATGCTTCTGTACAGACTTACGTCTACTTCCATGTGTTGCGCCGCAGTAGGTTCCCAACACACCAACCAGCAGCAGCCCCATGTACTTGGTTATGATGTTTTATGTGTTGCCTGTCAGATCATGTGAGTAGGTGTTTCCTCTTTGTACTGCCAGTAACACCCCAGTGAAGAAGCCACATCAGCACACCATGAAGAACTCCGCGCTTTGTTCCGACACAGGATTTCCCAGAAGAAGGCAGTGGAATGAGCAAGAAGGCAGGGCGGGCTGTGGATGACTTCCCACTTCACCCATCATTGGAAGGTGGGATTGACCCGATGCCATAAACATTTCATTATGGGATTGTTTTCAGAACCCGTTTCTGGTACAATGATGCAACAAGTTGGTTGTTTTATTCTTGGGTTTACCATGGTTTACGACATTGGCTGGAGACCTTGTTTTTTCGGATTTCCGAGACAATCCGAGACATGGAAAACCCTAGAAGTTCAGCTCCCGACGTGCATCTGCTGCGGCCGGTGTTGAATTGTTGAGCAAGGTCCTAGGTAATATGTAAGATGGCTCAACTGTTGTCACTTGTGCCGAGTTTGAATGTTTGCGGGTGTGTGTTTGTGTATCAAAATAGTAGGGATGGTTTGGTGCACTGGTGCAGAGTTACCTGATTTATACTGAATCCACCAAGCATTCCAGTCATGTCTTGGCACAGATTTGATCATTCCATGCCCTGCGGAGGGAGCCGAGACTTTGCTAGACTCGCCTGCGAGCCCTCCAGAGGTGGGATGTGGATCAGGAGACCTATGGAATACTATGGAAGGAACCAAAACTGGCGTCAGCATATATATATATATATATATATTATCTATATATGTTTATATTTATATATTATAACCATATATATATATATATAACTATATATATCTATATATATATATATACACATGGGTTCTATGATGTATCAGTTGTAACAAACAAATGCATCTATAATATTGTTGCTTGATTTTCCATTGCCAGGTTTGATTACCTGTGGTAATCTCTGATGTGGTGAGGGTAGCTGGATGATACTTGATGATACCAAGTCATAGCCGTGTCATATCCACATCATTTGCCGCTATAGGTGTCTGACAAAAAAACTATACCTCCCAAATGGCTAACGCATATTATCCATGTTTATATATATATATATACATGTTATTATTGTATTATATGATATATATATATATATACACATGTATGTACACGAGCGATGAATGTTTGTGACTCTCCACCTTATACAAGTGTATCGGAAGTGTATGTATGTATACCTTATATACCTAATGGTCATTTCTCATGGGTTGACACGTGTATACCCTCCATCATCTCTATGGAAATTTATGGCTGTCCCGTTCAGAAAATGCCCGACATTCAGGGTGGAATTTTCTATATATAAATTTGCTGGATGGTATCCCAAAATCATGGACGAATTCTATTGGTGAACCCATCGACCACGGTAGGTCATCGAAGAAAGGGACGACCATCATGGACGCCAAGATGCTTACCAGATCTTTCAGGCGCATGGTGGATTGATTGGTTGTTCCGAACTACACCTGGGGATGGATGGGTTAGCATTATGAAATGCTATGAAAATCAATGCTTATGGGACAATTGCGAAGATTTGATTGGGCTGCCAATAGAGGCCTGCGTATGGGAAGCAAAAGGCAAAATTCTTATGCAAATTGAACCGGGAACTTCAACAGTAGAGGTTGGATTTGGAATGGTAGACAGGTGTCAAGACCTTTTTGTTCTCCCAAAAGCGTGACTTTTGCTGCCGATCTCAGGGGTGTATTATCCACGACTCATGATCTATTATGATCTATTATGTTCATTTGTGCTAGGGGTGTTGATGGTTTGTGGAAGGATATGCCTATGCCGGAAAACAGTTCTGTGAAAGAATATCTCAGTCGCAAGCATCTTGAAAAATATCTGAACATGTTCTAATGATGGGAGTCGACTGAAGTTGCTTAATCATCTAATCTATGTATGTACCTGAGTTTTTGGTCAACTGAAGCTACTCAACCCATCTACATACCTGGGTTTTTGCAGCAAACAGCTTGATTCTGTCCGTTTGAGCCCAAACCTTTTCCACAGTATCACAGCTGGGACTCAAATGGATCCCCGAGCGGTACAATATAGTATGTGTTTCGTTTTTTTGTTTCATCAAACATACATGTGATTGGGTCCACAAATGGTACCATATCGCCTCCCCCAATCAACATGTAACACAAACCCTGAAAATGGGCAGTTTTTAGTGGAAAATAAACTTCCAACCCCAAACTCATGGCAGAATTTTGCTGTGAATTTATTGGAGGGTATAGAGACCATTTATTGGTCCACAAAATCATCATTAGTACCATAGATCCAATAAATCATCCATTTAAATCTAAACAAGGAGTTGAACTATGTTAATTCATGTTAATTCACTGGAGACTATTATCATTGCAAGCCCCAATTCCAACCTGTAGATCCTCGTCACCGGCATGGCAGGCAGCGCGGCAGCACAAATTGGCCGAGCGCTCTGTTCCCAAAGCTGTGGCGCAGCGTGGCGAAGCTGTGCGCCGTTGGCAGGGAGGGACCAATGCGAATTGGGGATGAAAAAAGGCTACATAACCAAACGGAGACAACCAGATTGATAGCCATTAAGCTACAGGTTGATATAATTATGTTGATATTGATATAGTTTACTATGGCCATTCTAGAATAACCATAACATATACCGTCTGGTAATTTTGATTACAGTTTGCTCTTGGTCCATTTTATATCCCATTGTTGGTTACATATCCCATGGTATATCCTACTAATTACACCCCGATGACCGTTCGGAACATCCTATTTCAACTGCCATTGCAGGTACCTCTCGAGATCCCAGAGGTTTCTGCCCGATCTCTCAACCGCAATGTGGCACAGATGCGAGTGCAACAAGCGCAACAGGCGGTGGCCTCACTGCGAGGTCATCCAAAATGCTTGATACATGAAGGATGGTTGATATTTTCAAACACATTGCAATCCTTTGTTGAGGGGGTTCTTAAAATGGGTGGATCCCCAAGTCACCATAGGCTTCAATACTAAGTTGATACATAGTTTCTGCATGTTGATGACTCTTAAATAACCCATAGCTTGATTCAAATGTTGACGACTATTGAATGAACAATTAGAATTGTTCATTTACATGACTCATTGTTGATTCAGAATGCCTTGATAGTCTTAAGACATATTGCAATACTTATTTAATATTAATATGGTTTACGATTTATGCATGTTTATGTCTTTTGTTTTGGTATGTTTTGGTAACATGTTGTCGTTGATCTGTAATTCATCAGCATTCTGGCTACCTTGCTGGTTTCTGATCATGCTACTGAAGTTGAGTAGCTGGGGGATCAGCCAGCCTTTCTCTGAATAGCTCAATGGGGAAGCTGCAACTATGCTCGAAGAGACATGATCCCCGTTTTGGCTTTGGGTTTGTACAGTCAACATCTTACACAGCTGGACCTGTGTAAAGGACATGTTGGTCAATTTAAATATCAAGTCAGAAGGGTTGATCGCAATTTTCTCCTACTACTAGTACAATGACTCTTGTTGGACGTGATGCTACCGCAGTCCCTGTGCTCACTTTGCCCGTTTTTTCAGGGTGGTACTCAATGCCAATTCTTGCACAGACACTTCACGTCTGAAAATATCATTGAATATAGGATCGATGTTCCAAGTTGTACCACAAAGATGTGCAAGGAATATAGAATTATTCATGAATGATTAAAATCTATGTTACAACATGTTCCAACGTACCCCAACATCACGCGCCACTGTTCCATCTGTGACAGGTGCAGGCGTTGCAAAAGAGCCGCAACACCACCTCGACGAGTCAACGAAAGTGTCTTGCTGAAATGGGCCCTTTAGAATACCTGAGTGGTTCGGTTCTAGTTGACTAGATGATTTACCTATTAAACATGGTGATGTTTAATAGCTATTTTAGACAGCATATGAGAGGTAAGCCACCGAAGATGATGCCATGTGTCGAGGTTATGAGACATCTGTGACATCTTGTGTATGGTTGGAATCGGGGCTGAGTCCGAGAATGGAGTTCCCCCATGCCAAAATGATTGCTACTCTGCCAGCAGTGTGGCAGTTAAGCATCTTGGTATGTCTATGATGCATCTTTGGCAAAAGTTTAAATTGAAGTTTGGCACAACCATCAGTTTGTAGGTTATTGACACTGCAAACTTACTAGCCTTTGGGTGTTGTTTAGTGAAGTGACTAAGTGATTTGCTGACGGACCTGGTCGTGCATATGTTGGGCACATACACCTGGCACCGTTCAACATCAAAAGATCATTGCTGTCCACAATCCAATGGATATCAAGTCATCATCGTCCATCAATTCAAAGAGCATTCAACTATCCATAATTCAATTCATTGAGTAGTTGATACTGATACTCCAATAAATAGGAATCGTTTCATCATAGTATCGTCATGGAGTAATTGATTCGTCATCAATCCAGGTATACTGCCATTATGAATGATATCATCTATACCGTCTATGCCATCAATCTTTCTATTATCATCATAATAGTATCATGTAACTATGATAATATCAATCCACTATGGGCACGATAGATATGCTCTAAAATAGTTTGCATTAAGATTACCACACTCTAACTCTATCATTCACTTGTGAGACTAGATTTCGGATAGGATCATAGTTGATGTTGTCATAAGTATCACATGGATAATATCACGTTAACATATAGAAAAAAAAAATATATATATATATATTAATATATATAATTACATATATATATATATGTAAAAGAACTAATTATGTGTAAACAATTATGATAGAAGACAATAGAATCCATCCATCCATCCACTCCTTGTGAAATCTCACATATTCCACGCAGCCCAGGTCCACTGGGCAGGTGGATGCAGGGCAGACCACCCCCGGTGGCATTGGCTTCGTCGGGGGCAAACCGGTGGTGCGGGAGCTCACGAGGGATGGGGGATGGGGGCCATGGAAGATCGGTTTGAAGGGATAGGGATGAACATTTCTACAATGTGAGGCCCCCTAGATAGCTAAGTTGGTTTATAACTCCAATAACTATGGTGTATGATACTTATAACTATACTTAATGGGGTTTATAAACCAACTTATAACTAGGGGGCCTCACATTGTAGGCGGGTGTTCTTGTGTTTTCTCAAACCATGTTGCTGTTGGGTAGTTTGGGATTACCTGAGGATCATGATGTGTTGATGGCGGAAATGCCCCACTGACATGATGTTGAATCAAGGTTTCCGATCTTGTTGCAAATACATGCAATTGCAAACCGATGGATGTCTTTGGATTGCAACCAGAGTCCATGGAACAGTTGTTTGTGTAAACAAAATTGGCTATAGATCCCCAAAACATGTTGGTAGTTGACAAATTCAAGATTATGTCAAAATCTGTGGGTCCAAGGACTACTGATTTTGACCCATGCCCGCGTAAAGACAGTGAATCACTCATTGATGATCCTGATGATGAGACAACGTTTTTTGCCTCAGTTTGGATACAAGCTAGGTGGCCGTAGTCCGGGTGCCGCCAAATGGCCATGTATAGTAGAGAAGGTGATCCTGACATGATTCTTGGAGCCGACATGTTTACAGGTTCTGATAGGACTTGGCGATCAGAAAGGTTGCATTTCCCTTCCCCAAGTAGAAGAGGGTTTCACTAGGATCCCAAGTCGATGACATCCTCACCTCAGCCATATTAATTTGCTGAAAATGGAAGCTCATAGTGCTGATGTCACCCTTGTGTAGTCAAGCACGGCGATGGGAAAGTCACTTCGGCCATCCCGATGACCCCGAAAGATTTCACCAATGCCCCGAGGTCGACGTGATGAGACCCATCGTGTCAGGAGTTCTGCAGGAGAACGACCAGGTCCAAGGGATCGCATCATGATCATCGTGTGGATTCATTATGGATCATATATAGGCTATATAGGGGTAAAATAGGAATGTCTGATAATTTCTGGATATGTACTGTACCTACTCTAGAAGGGGGTCCTCCCAAACCTCTATGGGATGATATCTTTGATGTTCTTGGCAGCGTCCTGCACAATGTAGTGCGTCTCGCTGAAGGGGAATGGTTCGACATGCCCACTATCCACGCGACTAGGAGGGAGCTAAGGGGTACATTCCCTATGAGCCAAGGGGGAATTCAGTGAACTACAAAGATTTTCCCAACCTCGTAATGAACAAATCAAATCGTTTCTCTTTTGCCTAGGAGAATCCCCCAAAAACCGGACTTGACTATAGACTATAGGATACCCTCCAAGATCCAGTGGATAGTCATAAAATATCATAAATATCACTAAATTATCCCTATTATAAATGACTATGTTCTTACGTTTTTCTACGGTTATACCCTGTTATACCCATGGAATCCAGTGTGTTTAGCTTCGTTTTTCAGCGTCAGGTCATGAAGTCTTTGGACCCCAGAAAAGACGTGGTGGTCTCCTTCATGGCCCGAGAGCCCAGAGACCGCTGCAAAAACCAACGCCGGGGGTGCTGGGAAATTTGTCCGAACAAAAAGCGGTGCTTTTGATGGGAAAATCATGAGAACATATGGGAAAATATGTGAAAAAACATAGATGAAAACCCACTATAACTGGAGGTTTTGATGATGTTTAATGGGAAAAAATCAACTAAATGATGGATGGTCCATTTCCAGGTTTGATTACTGCAGTGTAGTGTGAAGAACTGTCAGACCTCCGTTGGTGTTTATTTTGAATTGAAGGGGTTGAAGTAAGACATGATGAGGATTTTCATGATGATCCTTTTTTGGCCTGCCTGATGACAGATTTATATTTGAATGAGCTTCAAAGTGGAATGATTTCCTTCTCCCTTAGCCGCTCATGGGGGTTTTACTGTAGAGCTATCATTGATGCCTGGCTGCCAATGTGTTTGCACAGAATAGACCGACACTGCAAGTGGCAAGGCAAAGTGCGAAAGGCATGGAATGATTTTCAAATAGTCGAGATTTTCTCATGTGGAATTGTTGGTTGATTTGGGTTGAGATTTGGTTGATCACTGCTTTTCTGATTGGTTTTCTATGATTTTCTCATATCGAC
Source organism: Symbiodinium sp. clade C Y103 (assembly GCA_003297045.1). Taxonomy (NCBI): domain Eukaryota; class Dinophyceae; order Suessiales; family Symbiodiniaceae; genus Cladocopium; species Cladocopium sp. clade C. The sequence continues at coordinate 280,041 of BGPT01000137.1, read as the reverse complement.
CTGCCAAGTGAAACACGGTGACACCGCCACACGGCCAGCCATCGCCATTCAGGAGCTGTGTCGCACTCATGTGCCGCAACCCACCTGCGTGAGGGTCTTTCAGGCTATCACTGCACAGGCGCCTTTGCGTTTTGACCAGGTGATAGATATGTGGGGTGCACCCTCGAAGTGATATCGGTTGATCTTGGGTGATGGGGGGTGAATGAAGCACATATGTTAAAATATGTATATATATATATATGGGATATATTAGGATAGCATGTCATGAAACACAATCATCACAGTCTATGGCTTGGCCGTTTGTGATGTATTGATTTGGTGTTCATTCTTTGGAGAATCCTCAGCGGATCAAGTTCCAAATACTTTACGATGCCAGTTGGACACCAAAAAAACAATTCAAACATGGTGTACCATGATCAAACTTGTCATCATCGCACAAAATATCTATCATGACCAGTCGTGGTACATGAGGCCCACCTGCTGATTGATGGCGTGATGAAATCGCCAGCAGAGTTTTGGAGAGTTGCTTGGCGAATTCTCGCTGGATGCGGTGAAGGAAGTGTCAAATCCTTGAAGTTCTCTGTATACTACAGATATGGTTGGATGAAGATGTATGAAGACATGTTTTCCCTGCTTGTTTCCCACTTCTATATCATTTTCCAAGAGGATATATTCCGGCCAATCAGGGATGAACAACAGTAGAAGATGATTACTGTAGCCAATTTGTTGTTTCAATCTGTTTCAAGTTTCTATCCTTATTTTGTTCAACCCCATAGTTGTTAGTTGGTTACACCACCAATTCCCAGACTATTTTCCCACCCTTTGGGCCACCCCTCCCGCGCTTCCAAGGTTTGGAAGTTGCTATGTCCGGCCTTGGTGGAGTTTAGTGAACGCAGTCGGGGCCAAATGGGGCCCATTTGGAAGGTCAGGTGAGTGAAACAACCAATAGACCAACTACACTTTTGTGACAGGGTTAAAGAAAAGTCTTAATGCAATAAGAATCAATCTGAAACTCCTGCAATCACTTGCAATCACAATCTTCATGGAGCTTTGACCATGTCACTTTGGGATTTCATATGTATTGTGCTGTTTCTGTGCTGTTTTTGTGCTGATGGTGTGATGTCCGCCAAAGATGCTCAACGCGCTTCAATGCTTATGCACTCTTTCACAGTAGTGTGACTGGTTTGTGCTAGTTGCCATCTTGTAATTTCGAAGCATGTACTGCACTAAAGTGCTTGTCATTCTGTGGCCACGGGTTGAGATTTAAAGCAATTGAAAGAGCAAATTTGAATGATTTTGTTTGGTATGCCATGTTATGCCAATACTTACCACCACTGTTTTGGTGATTTTTGGTGAATTTGGTATACACATGTATACACGACTGACTTTATGTGGTTTGTCCCCAAAGCCAGACGACTGCACGCCCTTACGTTGCCAAGATCCGGTCTTCGAGAGCATCGTCAGCTTCTTCAAGACCTTGGGACAGCTGATGAACAAGGCTTGGTGCGCCTGCGCATCCTACGAATTGTGGTTGTTGTTGGTGGGGTCAGTTTACCCACCTGTAACTGGGCGATTCCACAGGAAGGTATCGGGGACTTCTGATCACCAGGCTTATTAAATCTTATTGACAAGGCACGCAGCGGGATGATCCTCCAAGTGGGGTTTGGTGATGTTGGATTTGTGTATGATCTCAGGCTGATTCTGGTCATTTGATGAGAATTGTCGGTCCGTCGGGCCGTTGAAGTTGTTATGCTATGGGTCCTATGGGTATTGGGTGTTGTGACTCGAAAGTACCGAGCATCTTGTTGTAGATTATAAGATATTATAAGATGTCAAGTGCATTTCATTCGAGGGCCTTGGATAATTTCCATACGATGTAGTACGACCGGGAAGCCCTAGTCATAAATGACAACAATGCTGCCATTGAATATTTCACAAGCCTATATTATATATATATATATATATATAAATCAATGCAAGTTTGAGCTAAACAAGACATCTGCTCCTTTTCACCCTGGCCTTCCAGATTTTCTTGATCTGGCAACACTGCCAATGCAATCTGAAAGACCAGTTGGACCGTGAACAGTCAGCATGTCGTGGGCATTCCCTTAATATAAACATTGAATGATATTCTATGCCCATTAAATTTGTGGTTGATGGTTTTCTCTGTCCTTGTGCAGCCTTGGAATCCCCATGACCGGTTTGGGCATTGCACACAGGAGGATGCGCCATTGACACAGCAATTGCTTGCCGGGAGCCGCAGCAATCCGCAGGATGGAGCAGTATTTGTGGCTTGCCAGGATGTCTCACCATCCATCGTCATCCGTCAAGCGTCAAAACCTCTATAAGATCTATAAGGATGATTTGCGTCGCAGGCTTGTATCCGATTTAAATTTATGACTGACTATAAATGTTTGCATATGATTTGTAGTGAATTGCAATTCACGATCAATTTTTGCATCGTACACTACGTGTGATGCGGGATCCATATTGGTAAATCCTGTGTACCCTGCACCGAGATTGATGGCATGTTGCCATCCTTGGCTCCCCTCTTGGTGGAGTGCCCTGGCAAGCGCGAACCTCTCTGCGAAGTGGCAGGGAGACTCAGATGTTCCCTGAGTTAGTGGAGTGATAGAAGGGATAGAACCAGGAAACACTATGAAACATTCTTCCAAGATTTTGGCTGGAATTGTCAGGTGGAATTGTGAAACGTTGTTTTAATTGAAACCAGGGTTTTACATACCAACAATGGGGTGTTCCTGCAAGAACTGCTCCCAAAAATAAATTCATGCAGGGAAATGATATGGGCCAAGGGGTTAGCTATAATTGTTATCGCCAGTCTTCCTACACTATGAAAGTCAATCACCCAATTCCACAGTGCTTGGCACGTCATGCCATCTTCCCCATGTTCAAAACATAGGCTATGTTCCCATATGGAGAAATGGTCATACCACTACTACTAGGTTTTTTTTTAATATTACATGATATAGTTATACATCATGATATATTATTTTTCAAGTAGTAATTACGTATATATATATATATATATACATATGTTTCACATATTGATGTGTATGATATATGTATATATATATACATAGATATAGATAGTATCTACACACCCATCTCTCGAAACTTGGCCCATTTCTGCCGCAAAAAGTGGAGGTCTACGCCTACACCCAGCCGCAAGTCTTAAGTCGTCTCAACGTTCTGCGTGCTCTGAAGGAGTCCATGAGCCAGATGCCGGTGCAGCTGCCCGTGGCGTTGCGGGATGTTCTGTTCAGGGCCAATCCACTGTGATTGATGGTGAAGCAACAACAACAGTAATTAGTAATTAGATGCATTAATTAGTAAATATAGTAAGTACAATAGGTATAGTAAGTATAGTAAGTATACTAATTACATTAGATATGTATATATATATATAATATATATATATATGTATACATTTGTTTGGTTGATTTTGAGGCAAAGGATGATGATATTGAGAGTAGGTGAGTCGCAATAAGCTGCCTGACACATCTTTTCCTTGCTCGTTCTTGATGTAGTTAGGGCAAACAATCGTATGTGCGTGGAAAGGTCTCATGTTGTGTCTCAACCCATGTGTTTATTTAGACTGATATTGCAATTCAACATAAGTGTTTTGATAGGTAGATATTATATGATATTGTACTATACAACTTTGCAATCAATGACAAGTAAGGCCCTTGCATTTGCATAGGCAACCATTTCCAACGATCCATTGTGGCCAGGCATACATATCCTGCCTTTCCTACTTCCTACCGATGGAGATCCAAGTGGGTCTTTGGTCTCAGTTGAAACTCTCACATGAAACACCATGCACGCCCCGTGTTGTCGGTGTTGCTTTGCGAAGAGTCTTTGTCACTTGCCTGTTGCCTTCTTCATATGTTAATCTAATTTACATATGCACGTATGTATATACATAATATATATATATATATACTGTATACACATGTGTGGACATTATATTTAGCACATCCTGCACACAGCAATGAGCCAAGCTTATTTAAGGTCTGCAAGATGAGCACCTGCTGAGACACTATCAGTGCGCTGGCTGGTGTCTGAAAATGGAGGATTAAGCAATAATGTGGTCATCAATTTTAGAAAATAGCAATAATTAGGGAAAATGATAGGGAATCTTTGATCAGACTTTTAAATAATCATGAATCATACAATGTGGGGCCACCAATCAATAGCTAAGTTGGCTTGGAACTCCAATAACTACGGTTTGTAATACTTATAACTGTAGTATTTATGGGATTTATAAACCAACTTGGCTCTCGAGGGAGTCCCATATTGTAGGGAAATATCTGAAAAAAACTTATGATCAAACGTCAAATTGGGGGTAGCCCATCATCAGACATCCCCATTTATCAGAATGTCTTGGTTTGATGATTCTCAGGATGAATGCATCTATTGGCACATCTATCGCCCTCACCACCTCTCCACCATTAGCACCATGAAGATGTCATACTTGATATTTTGACCATGATCAAGTGACAACAATTCCAATATATTCCAATCATGATAGTAATAAACCATCATCATTATCATCATCATCATCATCATCATCATCATGATCATGATCATGACCATCAAAATCACAAGCTGCATCACATTCGGTGACACCCAGGTACTACGCGCTGGTGGCTCTTCAGAGTCCCCAGCCTTCTGTGAGGGTCTCCGGCCTAGCCATGCTCACCGAGGTGGCTTTCCTGGGAGATTGGTCAACAAGTTGGATCAAAGATTGGGATTTCCATGGTGTTTTTATGTTTAAAAAGAATACCCTCTGGTTATTTAACATAGCCATGGAGAATCCCCCATATATAAATAGAGGTTTTAATGGGAAAATCATCCGAAATTAGCAATTTTCCATGGCTATGTTACATAACCAGAGGGTAATATTTCCAAAGCAAAATCCCATGGAACACGGATGAACTAACTCGAAGTCCACTTATCATGCGAATGTGAGGCTATCGCTACATACCGATGGAGCTGCTTCACAGTAGCCACGGACACCTGCCTGGTTCTCTTCCCTTCTCGCTCTTAGTTGAGATCCCATGACATCCCCAATTTCTTACTGGTGCTTAGTAAGGAATGGGGGTTGCTGACCTATAATAACCATAAATAATCATCCCAGCAACCCCCATTCCCTACTAAGCACCAGTAAGATTTTATTAAACATGTTTACATCTGGTGTAGCTGTTGGCCCCAACTTTTCTGGTGGATTCTGATGGTTCTTGTTTCATAGTTCTCCCTGTCGATGATCCACTGCCAGGTCTCCAAGGAGTTCGACAATTTTGCACAGAACGCTGGGGACCACGGAGGACGTTTGGAGTTGTAATGTGGGTATGACATGGTATGACTGGAAATGGACCATGGGTATGACTGGTATTCCATTGAAAGGCCAGTTGGCGAAACGGAGAATCAACAATTAGTAGTCCGTTGGAATTAGGGGGAATTAATCATATTGAACAAGGTGAAATATGGTTCACTGGATTGGTTAATGGGAAAATTTACAGGAAACCCCTATATTTGATGGGAAAATCCATGGTTTCCTGTAAATTTTCCCATTAACCAACCCATAGAGTGAAATATTGGTTTCTTTCGAACAGAGGAACGCTTGTGGATCTTGGGGACGTGTTCGACATTGCTTTGTGCTTTTCCACCAGTTTTTGCCTGACAAAGTGATCCGAAGTCGTCCATGTGGTGTCATCCGTTATATTGACATGGCCATTGATATGGCTGTGAATTCAAATGGATAATTTCACTGCACTGACCTGCACCTGACTGGTTTGGATCTACAGCATGAGGTGGAGACCTGTTAAGTCTCATTGGGGACGGACAGATTGCCAAAAGATGATGTGCCCAAGTCAACATTATAAGATTTTGCACCCAGGGTACGCACATGAGTTGAATATGGCTGTACATACGGCTTTATCAAAGTTGTCAGTTTCATTTATGTTTTTTTGAATGGTGACAGCAATCCCATTGACTCGATGTGAGGATCAACACCTCCAACGTTCGATTTGCAGCAGCATCCGCGCCGCGCGCCTCAGGTGCTTCATGAAACCGACACCTTCTGCAACCTCGTTACAGATGATTGGTGGGAGGTGCTGCTATGGTTTGCGATGCCATGTAGGCCTAGAGTAGATTGGTTTCAGTACGACCCCGAAAGATAAGATCCCAGGTTACAGGGCCAGCAAGTTGGGTGGATGACCAAATAGTATCAAATAGTGCCTAAACTCTAAACAGTTTGAATCTCGAGCCCTCCGGAATGGCTCAGTACTGTATGATCTGCATGGAAAGTGGGTTCACAAATCCCCGTCCCTCCACCTAGGCCCTATAGGCGACTTGCCCATGATTTTGGTACCATAGTTACTGTATCTTTCGAATTTTGGAGTATCCAGTTTAGAGAAGTCCCTTGAAAATCCCAGCTGGCTTACATTGCATACACAATATAGTAGATATGATGTGGTAAACCCTAGATTAAAAGGATTAAACTTCCCAGTTCGGGATGGTTCATACCATCCATTTCTGGTGAAATTGGGGATGATTGATGATTGGATTACAACATGAAAGGCTGACCTAGATGTTTTGCATTGTATATTACTATAATATATATTGCTGACTCCGCTGGCAGGTGCAAGGTCAGTTGATGTTGTTGACCGGATGTCTTCTTGAGCACGCGGCAAGTGCAGGCCTCAAGATTTTTCAGGATAGTTGGCTTGAGTTCCAGCTGCCAAGGGCAGGATATGGCAGGTGTAACCATCGGAAGCATGTGTGTGTGTGACCGAAATTATAGCTGCCCAGTTGACAGTTGATTCACATCGATGTGCGTGTACACGTATATACACATATTCAGATTGACTTCACTCAGTTCTTAGAATTCTTCAATCGAGTTTGTCTTCAAAAAAATCTGAAACTTTCTTTGCTGTGAACATGGGTGTTCATCCCTGATTTCGTGGTCACCATGCAGCCTGCCCTAGGTGTTCAAGGGGAGGGGACGAGCGTCGGGCCACTCAGTGTCTTTATCTGGAGCCAGTCATCAAGTTATTTCGACATGTACCCTCCGGTGTCATCAAACATGGCTGGAAAATCCACAACCACCAAGAATGGAGGTGTATAGCTGTAAGAATGATCTAGAAATCATGGATTTTTCCAGCAAACCATGGTTGATGACACCGGATTCACTTTGTTTCTGAAAAGGATCGGAGTTTCACTTTGTTTCTGAAAATTATTGGAGTCACTGCTTTGAGGAGAAGGATTTGGAGGCGATCCGTCCAGCGGAGCAGCGCTTACTTAGCGCACCAAGCTCAGTGGGACAACCAGTCGCCAGGACCTGCAGTTCATGAGCTAACTTGAGCCTGCGGGGATCATGAAGCCGTTGCAGTTTACTTCTCAAGATGGTTTTGGGTCAACAGCCTGGTACCGGGATGGTACCCTAAAATAGCTGGTCAATGGAAGGTTATTCCCCGAACTATGGTTTTTTCATAGGTTTTGACGCATCCCCAATATCGAGGAATGGCCAAGAACTGACGGCAACACAGATTTTGGAGGATTTCTGTCACAAGTTAGCACCCCCGAGGTGGCAGAAGAGTTGATGTCCTCCAAAGGCAGCAGTTCATACCGTGAACTTCCGCAGCAACAGCTTTCTCCAGTCGCGCCAAGCGATTCTTTCCATCCATAGGAGGCAATATACACTATAGGAGTTGTAGATGATACAACAGGTATTGAGGATCATCATCACTATATAGTCAGTGTATGTGTTCTTTTTGATATTGCTTACATAAGTAGTTTGTTCAGTTGTGAGATGAAGACGGATGAAGGAGCATAAACCAATCCCTGTGTCTATTTTGACCCAGTTGCCCCGTGTCAGGTAGATCAAAGGTTGTGATTCAGATCGGCTTGTGCTCTCTTGCAAAGGTCTTGAGGCCGGTGGGGACATCCACAAGAACTTACTACAACTTACTGTAACTGCTTTGGAATCTGTGAACTTCGAAAGGCCCTTTGCAAGATATGTTGGATTTATCAATTTTTACAAAGAAGCACAGCCATACTCAGCTTCTCACTCTGGCAGTGTACACATTTAAAAGCGAGCCATGCTCAAATTTTCCATGGCTGTACCCATTTGCATCTCTCATGGTCCACCTTTTAGATGTGGTAGTGACTAGGGCCTTGAGCAGCGATATTATGGTTGGAGCGATGATGGAATATACTTCTACTATAGTCAAAGGGTTCGATGATTTGAATGCCAGGGACCCCAACTTGAAATCGATCATTGCGATTGGGATGTTGTTTGAGAGGCCCGGCCTGACCCGGTTGCTGCCTTCAGGCCATATCCGCAATTACTACCAGGGTATGTTGCGGTGGCTCGGCAACAGCTGGAGCAACTTGGGGTGGTACGATAAGCCGGAAGCTGACAACTACTTGATGGTTTCAAAAACGTGCTTGTTTGTGATCTCTTGGTTTAAGCGACAAACCCCATGACATTGTTCCACTCACAGACATGATTACATACAAGGACACAATGATATACAATTTTAAGTGACATACATATACATGTCCATTTACATGTATGTATATGATTGTATATGTATATATATATATGTATACAGAGATATGCATGCAGACACACAATTTGAAGACATTTAAGAGCTCATTTGTGATTCTGGGGGTATGTGTATAATTGTTGATCAATATTTATGTGTTTTGCAATGGGATGTCTTCTAGTTGTTAATATGGTATATGGTGCTGTAGCCGGCTGGAAGACAATAGTCGACCGGGCCGATCCCAGTCATGAAACCGGGACACCGGACACAGCATTTCGTAGCAAGGCCGAAGGTTCCTGACATCGAGGAGGTTGATTAACTTATGTACATAGGTAAAATTCTTTTTCAGATTTGCAAGACATAGTTGCACAGCAAGTTGACTAATTAAAGCTATATAGATAGATTGTTTCTCCAATCACTAATCACTGATGAAGCATGACATTCAAAACAGCGGCTAGCTCACCAACAGCTCGCCGTGTGGTGTGACAACCAAGGCTTTACTGCAGCAACCAGCGCAGTTTCGTCATCGCATCCTTGAACACCAGGCGCGGTAAGAACTGCTTGTGGTGTACCGTTCACCTGTGGGGACGACATTTGAGGTTTAGGATGTCGCGAGGATGGAGACGGCGGAATGGCTGGTTGTCAGATGATTTGAACCTCAATTGATTCCATGCAAGTAGAAGGGTGCAGCCCATTGGTGTTCCACACATTCATTGCTGCTGGTTGGTCCCTCCCCCCTAAGAATCCTAGCAATTCTATTACTCGATTGGTAGCATATTGTCCAAGCTTGCTCCCAGAAATGTTCTATTCTCATCCCAGAACAGTGGAATTCCTCCGGTAATCAAACGTGGCTAGCTGGAAAATTTCCTATCAATGGAGGTTTTGATGGGAACACATCTATAAATGGTGGATTTTCCATCGCCATCTTGGATTACCGGAGGGTAATCTATAGGATTTTGACAGACTCAATACAGGCTGTTTGTGTTGATCTTGATCAGCACCCAACTCCATAGTTGCGACACAGAAATGTGGCCTGTCAGGGGACGATACGCAAGCGCTATTCCATTGGAACATCTTCTCGTGTCTATGAGGACTGGTTCAGTGGCCTTTAAGTGAGAATAGATTTAGCTGCTCACAGAATCATGAACTATACCTTGAGAGCATTGGAGAGCTTCTCGGGCTCATGAGAACATCAAGATGTGTTAAAGCCCATGGGTGATGATCGAAAAAGGATTGGGGTTGCTTTGGGAAAGGAGCACATGGAACACCCATGGAGTCCTGAAACAGATCATGCAAAACGATACCAATTACGTTTTGTCGCTTCAGCTTTAGTGACACCAGATGTGGTGATTGATATCCCCATGACTCAGAGACTCAGAGACTCAGATGGTCGACTTCCACCCTTCACATATTCTGGTGCAGGAATGCTGTCTACTTGACTATTGGCCCAGCGTGGATATCGCAAGGATGTGGGCGGAGTTGGTATGCAAGGGCAGTCTACACTTTGCGTTTGAACCTACCAAGACCATCCCAAACCCGCAAATCCATATATATATAATATAATATAATATAATATAATGTAATATAGTATAATAAATATATATATATATATTATGTATTATTATATTGAATTTTATGTGGCTTGGGTTTGGCTTCAGGGGTACAACTCACTGCTTTCAAGATGTCAGTTGACAGGGGCCTCTGTCCCTGCTATTTGGCCAGAGAAATGGCCACCAATCAGAGGGTTTCCAGTGCGCCCATTCTAAGTGTAAATGTTTTTACATCTATACTGTATACTGTCTATACTTGTAGTTGGTCTCTTTCCCCTGTATTATTTGGGGGTGTTGGGAGCAACCTTGATGGTTGAAATCATATTGAGTTGGTTGTGTATTCCATACTAGATTATATATTATCCTATATTATATATTATTATATCCATATCATCCTATTTTATATCCCATATAATCCTATACAATATCATACTATATCCTATATTATACCCCAAACTATATCCCATACTAGAATATATATATATATATATACACATAAATATTACATTATATACACACATTGCATCTTGTATATTCTTATATTACTGC
>BGPT01000137.1:251869-266869 GCA_003297045.1 Symbiodinium sp. clade C Y103 | reverse complement strand
CATCAATCAATCAAACCATAAAGACATCATAAGACGCATGCGGCATCCACCAGCTCTATCTGTTTTCCTGCAGGTGGTTCGACGCTACTGGCTTTGCCGGCCGCAAGCAGCAGCACAGAGGCTGCATTGGCTGGGAGTTTCCTTTGATCCCATTACAACCATGAGAATTGATGGTTAAAGCCCATTAAGGTCCCATTAAACACGGGGTACCAAAGCTTGATTTTTCCGAAGATCGGAGTTTCAAAACAAACATGGGGTCCTGTGGTCCTGTTGCCAGCAACCATTTTGCGCATGGCACTTTGCAGGAAATCTGCAGGCGAGAATTCCTAGGCTTCCTTTGCATACCCCTCCCTCTGTTGGGCCAATGGATGTGTCTCAGAATTGGTTCCCGGGAAAATCTACTATATAGCAAATCCTGGAAAGTGCGTCAACCCCATTTCCGGCTTTAATTTCAAACACCAATATATTAATCAATCCATCGATACTCCAAATGGGTTTGTCTGAAAATAGGGAGATGCCTCCACATGGCCACTTTAATTGGGAAAACTATGATAATCCATTGGAAATGGGTGTAGCCTATTTTCAGACTAACCCAAATTTGTCATTGACATCTCTAAATATTGGAGACTACCCACTAAGCACAAAATGTCCGCAGGGCATTAGATGCCTCGAAGAAGACCTTGCTGCAAATCCTACGGCTGCACTATAGTGAAACTCGGCAATTTGGGGGTGGATAGGAGGTCCGTGCTAAAAGAAACTGATGGTTTGAGTTCGAGTTAGCTACGCAGCGGTACCCAAGACAGTTGGAACTCCGTATTTTCCTTTGCAAAGTTGAGTATGACAAGTTATGTTTGAGTGGGAAATTGCATTTTTGTGGGATGTTGCAGATCCAAGTGTGCAAATATACTGTACTCTTGTACTGGATGAACTGGGTCTTCTCAAGCCCATTGATTCTGCTCTGTGAAAGTCACAATCTACAGCATGCAGCTTTTGTTTTTTGATCAACTAAACAAGTGTTTTTGTTCACTTCGTTTCCAGGTTGGCATGCAAGGAAAAGATATTATCTTAACGCCATGTTCCAAAGATACATGTATTTTATCATGCCTGGGGAAAACGATTTATGATATGGTGATCATCCCAGCTGACCTTGCAATGCCAAGGATGCGGCCACAGGGGAGGCGAGAGGGGGCAGACGACATGTTCCCCGTGGTGTTTTGGAACACCGGAATTGAGTAGGGAAGAAGCATAGTTTATGTTTTGAGATACATGCATACCCTCTATACTTACAAAGTATGTATATATATATATACACATTCTCACTTGTTACTGGATCTTGCCGATGGATTGTCAATGCGATTTTTTCTCTACAGTCCATGCAATGATTGTTACTAAACACCTCACCCAAAATTTGGAATCAATCCTCACAACCTAATCAGGTCATGGTGGTTCCCAGTCTCCGTCGCTGCTTGAAATTGGCCATCTACAGAACTCACCTTTTCTGATAAAATCCCACTTTTTACAGCTTGGTACCACATAGTGGGTCACCTACGGTCACCCCAATATCATCCACTATTGCTTCTTAAATGATTCAGTATAGTTGATTCGTGTTCATCAATCACCCCAATTTTTCCATTCATCATGTTCTCCGTGCAGAAATCCCCGGTGGGTTGTCTCGGAAGTCGCTGAACTTCTGATCACATCTGCCAGGCAAAGATCAAGGAGACAGCCCTGGTGGATTTCCTCCGGGAGATGAAAGAGGTCTGTGGGTCACCATCGGTCACCCCTTTTGGTGGATAGGAAACCATCCCACACGCCCCGCAAATTCGGTCATCAAACGTGGCTGGGAAGTCTCCGAACTGTATACTCAGTATGATAAGTGGAGGGTAAACAATAGCTTGGAAAATCATCGAACTAAAATAGTGGAATGTCCACCCATGTTTGATTACTGGTGGGTAGATGGTATATAAAAGTCGAAATCATCAAAATGAGGTGGTATGTTCTATTCTAACGGATAGTAGTCATACGCAGAGTAAATCCCATCAATCAACTGTTACCAAATCCGATGAGCATATTCCATCTGACTGAAAAGAGGATGCCCCTGAATGCCACTGTTTATCACTTGTTTCGCCCATGAAATTGTGGTTGTGGGCACACCCCCATTTTCAGACAAACCCATATAGATGGTACTCGTAACATAGAAATCCCTAATTTGGTAACATGTCATGGGACATTTTCTATATTTGACTACCCTCCATTAAAATAGAACATTCCATCCCATTTCTATCCATGATTTTCATATGTTCGTATTCAAAAGCCCATTTCGTTCGGGGATTTCCGAAGGACTCGCCCTATGTTTACTGGTCGAAAACAATCTCCGCCTAGGCCGGTGGTGCCGTGGCTTCCATGCTCCAGTCCGTGGTGGATCAGTTCCGGGAGGTGCCAGTGACATGGGAAATTGATGGGGATCCAGCCAAAAAAACATCGATTTGGAAGGAAAAAACCTGGAAAAACCTATGGTTTTCCTGGGAAAATGAGCTACATCCATCATGGGGAAAAACCATATCATGAATTTTCTGGAGGGTATAATATCCAACCATTGGAGCTTATACCAGCAAGAATGATGTAATCAACCATCAATGATGTGGTAAACCCAACGTCGCAAACCATCCCGGTAAGCATTGTCCCATGACTAGAGGGGTAAACCATGGTATACCCATCTTCAAAAAACAAATTGGGGATGGTTTATTCTCGTTTCACCGACCTTAAAAGATTATGATACAATGTTATACAATCTACATCAAGATCTCTAAGTACGGATCAACATCCTGGTGCTCCGGTGTGAGCCAATATAGAAATGAAGAGAATGATCCCAATTCGGAGCAACTATAGGATGAATCGCTTACCATTTTTCAAATCCTGTTGGATTTTAGGTGTATCCAATGTTTGGATAGGGTTCTTGTCTCTGCTTGGTCAAAGTTCTTATTGCTCCGAGAGATCCAATTCTCATATATTCTCATTGGATCTGTAGTGGAAAGTTCACTCAGAACTGGTACATAATATATTCTGTATACCGTTCAAGGTTCATGTACCCAACCAGATGCGTCTTTTTGTTAAAGCACCAGCAATGGGAAACATGGGCGAGTAGGATAGGGATGAAAATCCGCTCACGTCGCAACTGGAACGCTGCTTCAGACTATGAAACCACCTTAATGGTTTCCCGTGCAGGGATGCGCCAAATCGTTGTACAAAATCTAAAAGCATTATTCTCATTCTAATCTAACAGGTTAAGAAAGAAAACAAACGTCCGGGTGGCATGGCCTTGCCACTCATGCGGGCGTTGGTGGCGCTAGATGCAGGTGCACAATGTGGAATTTCAACGTTCCACCCTTGCGAAGCTCTTCGGCTGAGTACGACGCGTCGTCGTGATCAAATGCTTGGTTCATAAAACTAGTGAGGCAAGAAGTTGGTCGTATGTCCCAGTCGCTGCCAGCCAGAGGCAGACTTGGCTTTGTGGATTCTGTTTTCAATGGTTTGTTTGAGCTCCTTCCCCTTCTTTCTATTTGTGAGCATGTCCCAAATGTGGAGACAATCTAGATCCCCATAAGTTCATCTTTCATTGTAGGAACTGTCTCTAGCGGCTCTAGCCTGTTTGGATCATGGAAGCCCCCAAGCCTTGAGTTCAACAGATCCAAGCGAATCTTCACTGCGACCTGCCAAGCTGCTCCGCTTCTGGCAGCCAGATGTTTTTTTCACAACACCCAACAAAGCTACTTTTTGCTATGGTTTCTTGGTGCTGCTGGAACCCCTGTTTCACCCAGAGAGTATCACCCACTTGGCGGCAAAGAGTGCCGATGGGCCATGGGCACAGCTGTGTGACAAGCAACGCAACTCTCATAAGGCTACTGATGGCTGCAATGTCTTGCAGTTTGCCAAACTCCCGCACGTTTTCTCCTTTTCAGTAATCTTGGGGAAGACTAGTGCACTAGGATTGGTTGCTGGGAAAACCCTGGAGGGAAAACTCATGTTTTTTATTTTTGCCATATGATATATAGTTGATCATATATTAGGATGATGTCCTACACGCCATTTTTATCGCAGAGTGTCTAAGCTTGGTCATGTATGGTGATGTATGGTTAAGCATGAAGCTAGTGGCCCATGCATGGATCTGCAGTGCCAGTGCAGCGCGGCCAAACTGAAGTTCTTTAGCTTTGAGAAGTGCTTTATTGATCTTTATTGTTAAATTATGAGATATATTTTCCATTTGTAAACACTCAAAAAGCCTTGAAACCGAGAACAAAATGTATAATCTGAATATGCAGCAGCAGCGCGGTCGCGACTCCGGATGTTTCCATCTGCACCCGAGGTGCCTGCGACAAGAAAAAAATGAAAGGAGTCAAGATTGGAGATGCATGAAACAGATTGATACAGCTTGTTGTTTACTTATATATAATCTTGTATATATTTGGTAGACCAAGGGTCTCGGGTCAGGTCTTAGCCATTGGCAGTGGTCTCCAGGATGCTCCAGGTTCTTAGGGACGATCATGATCTCCTGTGCTCCGGCTCAAGGCAGACGAGTTAGGACTGAAGGCCTTAGACTTCGTAAAGAACTGCCTTGATGTAGCCATATGCCTCACAAAGTGCCAAGGCAACGACAACGACTCTAGGCTCTTACCATCCAGGAAAACTTTAGGAAACCACAGCCACTTGCGCATGAGTTCCGGTTCGTCAAGATCCCGACGTTATCGAACCGGGACTTCCAGTGTTGGTTTCCATGGGATGAACAAAGCGCTTACTGCAATCCCGTTCCCCCAATATTAAACACCCCATAAATCAACTTCCCCACTAAACCATGGTTTCTCGGTGATGTTTACTAGCTAGATCTATTAGATGGAGAGATTACTTGGCTATGATAGTCATAGTCATAGTCATTTAATTCATGTTTGAATCAGGGATGAGTTGGCATGATTGTTTTTCATCACTGTGCAACATGCTGCGGCCGGAGTCTCAATAT
Organism: Symbiodinium sp. clade C Y103; assembly: GCA_003297045.1. Classification (NCBI taxonomy): domain Eukaryota; class Dinophyceae; order Suessiales; family Symbiodiniaceae; genus Cladocopium; species Cladocopium sp. clade C. The sequence goes on along the minus strand of BGPT01000137.1, from coordinate 261,858 downwards.
CCTGGTGGGGCGTGGCAATGCCACGGGGAGATAAGTGGGTGGACAAGGACTGAATGACAGGTTTCGTACTGAATGACAGGTTTCTTCCTTGGACCGTGGTGATTGATCCTGAAGCACAGGTGTGAGATGGTGTGAGTATGTGGCAACTTCACCCCAGCCCACGATAGGTTCCGTATTTTTCTCCTAGCAATGCACATCAGGTTATTTCTGATTATTTGGGTCTCATTGTTTTAATTGCAAGTAAGCCATGCTCTGTCTCTTGAGCATTGCTCCGGTGACCACAGATACTAAACAACTCGGGATTCTTCCAGGAGTTGGCCGTAGTGATTCTTTGTCTCTTTTTGTGCAAATCCTGTGCAACTTTTTTGTTGTTGTTACTGGGTTACAAGGTGGCCTCCCCCAGCTATCAGTTGGTTTCTAAACCCCGTGAATACTATTGTATACCATTGTATACCTATAACCTATAATTGTCGTACACCCTACTTATTGGAGTTATATTCACCAACCTAGCTATCGTTTTGAGTCCCCACCCTGTATTAAGCATAGATATATGATGGATTTACAGTATATGGAAATTATTTATGTTTAGATATAGCAATACATTATCCATGACCCACCCTTTACGATGGTTGACCACGTTTACCACATTCAATATCCATAGATCATAGATCCCTTAATTTTGGTGGCTAGAGGTTATGATCGAGGCTTGCGAGGCCGGTGGATGGGAGGCGGTTGTGTTTCCGTGCAACAAATGGGGAAAGTCATGGGAAATTTTGGGATTTCCCTCCAGGAAATTCAGATAAACCATCATAAACCTGAAAACAATGCTTTTTTTTTGGTGGAAAGGAATCGTTCAAGCCCTTGTTTCTGGCATGGTCTATGCCAATTTGGCGGATGGTATCACCTATACTAAATCAGACTGATTCAAATTCATTGTCCGATGAAATGATTCCTAATGGGATACTTGCTCAATGACACAACTATTGGAATCAACGGATCAACAACTAGTGAATTAAGCAAGACTAACAACATCAATCAACTAATGGGACGAACAGATTCAGACACAATGCATTGATCAGTGGGACGATGAGATGATTGAGATTAATTTCTCAAAGGGAAAACTAACAAGAATTAGTGGGATGTTTTCTTGTTTAAAGTAAAACCATAGGATACTGTCTCATGAGAGTGGAACGCACTACTGGCTTCTTGTTTCGAAGCAATTGAGCTGTTTTCATGGTTTATAATTGTCCATGCAAACTACTGTATTTGTTCCTTTCTAGTTTTGACCCTATTTATATATGTGCTTTTACTTTTGTGCTCCTCTACGTGTTTCTTGCATCCATTTATCTCTCTTTATCTACCCATCTATTTGTTTCAGCATTCAAAAGGATGACGTGAAAAGACAAAAGACACACAGAGACGAAGAGTGCAACCAGCATCACATGAACACACATGCACAGACATTTGTGATCTTTCCTCAAAGTGAAAAACATCATGCAGAAATTAACATACTAACATATATATTAACATATTTTGTGCATGTCAGATTTCCACAAACATGAAACATGGAAAATAAACAACTAATGCGTGCCTTTCTTGAGAGATGAGGCAATGAGAATTACTGGGATCATCACTGGGGCCTTGATATATCATGGGATGAATAGTGGTATTTAATAGTTCAAACAACGGTAGTGTTAGTACGCTGATTCATCTGGGTGATTTTGGAAGTACACACATGGTTGCAAACAAAAGAACGGTTGTAGGCACTGCCTAAGTTATGTTGTCAGCAGGTGAAACGCGTGGAGGTTGAAGTATACTTTTTGATACTTGGAGGCATTACCCCTAATCTAAGCAGAGGCCCAAATCAGCCAAAGGGAAAAAAAGCAGGCAATCCCGGTGATAGTGGTCAGAAAATGAGAGAACATGTAAAGCCTATGCCGACTTTGCTCACATCAGCCATCCAGGTTTTGGATATGTTCGGTACCTAAATTTGATCGATCCAAAAACCATAGAGAAACCGTCGATTCCGCTAAAATTCATGAGATGAAGGGAGCAAGGCACCCGGGTTTCGCCCTGCAGGAGGCTGCCCCAAGACCCCTGGCATTCTGCAGCACTACGGTGAGATCAAGTGATCTCAGGGACCGAAACGAGACAAGGGCTGAGTTGGGTGGTAAATTTATGGGGGACAACACTCAGAAAAAAACAATGTGAAATTGTGACATTTTGATTTGAAAAATGATTACGAGGACTGGGGATGAGAATGGGTGATGGATGAATGCTACGCCAGTAGTCCAAGGTCCAAGGTCTGACTGTTTTCCATCAGAATAAGCCGCCGCAGGAAGATGGTCCTCGTTTGGACTGATTGATTATAGTCCACTCTATAGATCTTGCAATCGCAAGGGGATGATTTCCATGTCCACGATTGTACCTAGTAGACAGTCAAACTCCAACCCCGCAAGGGTTTATTTCCGGTTTTTGGACCTATAGCAACAAATTGATTGAGCTGTTGGTTACCTTGTCATTTTTCCCGGTTGAGGTTTTTGTCCTACTAGTTCTTCCATATATACTAATATTTCTTGCACACGCATGCAGTAACTTAGTAACTTGATATATTTTGATATTTTTGTCCAGTGCATACTTCCCCATGCTTGCAGGTCAAACACAGCAGCTCAATTCGATGATTTGCGGTTGCCAAATGCTTCCGTTGATTTTGGTGTTTGAACTCAAGTGAACCACAAGAGTTGAGACACAAGCGAAGTGTTTCAGATGTTTTCCAGGCCAAAACCACTCGAGATTCCTGAGTCCCGTTGATGTTAAGATCGAACATCTGGATTTAAGGGAATCATCAGCACTAAAACCATTGTAAACCCATAAGGATCAGAGAATGGCCATGGATCTCACAGATAAACTGTTGCCGCCTTTTCCAGGAGGTCTACCGTACTCCTGGACCTGCTTACTATGAGGTGCCTGCCTCGGTTTGATGTGATCAATGATCAGTGCTACCGGGTTGCAAGGAATGAAGTAGAAAGTTCAGACAGACAGGGTGATGGAACAAAATCCCAGGAAAAAGCAACCCCTTTTGCAGGCACTTCTCCGATCCATAGAGGATGATTGTTTGACTCGCCTGAGCCGCTCAGCCACTGCATGAGGCCATTCCCAAGGTGCGGCGCAGTGGTCAACCCTGTAGGGTGATGTGAGGGGCCTTGAAATGGGTGGTTTGACTTCTGAAACACAAATAGTTCGGAAGCAGAGTTGTGGAATGCATGCGCTAGCATTATTATTACAGTATTGTAGTTTTATTACTACTGTATATGAATGATCAGCACTTTACATAGTAATTAATTAATATATTATGTTCATGTTCACTCATATGATTTTTAGATATGCGGAGAAGCGTCATCACAGGAATCGTTGATCATTTCTTGTTTTCATGGACCTCCAGGTCATTAGTTTTGAGGGCCATAGTTCAACAAGATTAGACCCCCTCTATTCCTTCCCTGTGTCCTGGACCTTCAACGCCTGTCCAACTGGCCACATTTGCTGGAAAGAATACATAATGTCTACTAATGTGGACACATTTGATTGAAACAACAGACCAAGATAGGCATGTTTGCTAGATTGTGGATGACCCCATTCTTCAGAATCTTCAGAAACATTCAATTCATTCAGGTCCCCAAAATGGAGTTTGTTTTGGAACCAACCATCAGTGTGTTGCATGGCAACAGCCCCTCCAAATTGAGATCCATGGTGTCAGGATCGATCCGTCAGCTTGGGGGATCCCAGCTTTAGGTGCGATGGTGGCAACTAGGATTCTGCTCCCATGACATTGAAACCACCAGAGATTACAAAGTTGTTGGAAATTTGCCAAACTACCATGGGAAGTCCCCATTTTCAACCCCTGCAAGGACATGGGGAGGAGTCACACTAGAAAAAAAACATATCATATTTTCCAAGAAGGGTGAAACGACAGTCTGCATTTGCAATGTGGAAATCATTTGAAAACATTATAGCTTCAAGTTACTGTGCAGCAGGATCATCACAACAGCTCATGAAATGTCCTCTGTATCACAAACTGTGAATGTACTTGTCAAATTTTGTTGGGAGTCCAGCTCTATTTGTACTCCACATTGTTAGAATGTAACATATACAGATGAACACAAAGGGATTCGCAGCCATAGGGCCATAGGCCAGCGATTTTTGCTGGGTCCGATTGGCACCTAATTGCGAAAAATGCCCAATTCTGGCCTTCGAATATCTTTATATGACCTCATGTATTCCCATGTTGTGCATTGGTTGCTCAACATCTTACTTTTGGGTGATCAAAAATACTGTGGTTTCCCAATGTTTGGCTACCATATTTGGTGATCAAATTATGTTTTAGCATGTTTTAGCAATATTGGTATTCATGTTCAACAATTGGTGATGAAGTCCCTACCAATTTTGACTAATGGATTGAACACCAAATGTTTGACTATTTAACATGAATTGAGCACTGCATGGATCCCTTCAATTCATCTATTGACTACCAGATTTGGATAAATTTGCCGATGAAATCCCTATTATATAATTCAATATAATTCATAATTGGTCAACAAACCCATTGATCCCAGGATGGGTCGAAAGAACAATGCACAGCAAAGTCTTAAAATTGCCGGGAAATAAACAATCACATGTGAATCACATGTGTAACAACCTGTAAATCTTCCATTCAGATCTGCTGAATTCATCGATGCATAGGTCGTTGCGTTGCGCAACCGAGTCGTTGCGCGGCACAGGTCGCAGCTGCATCGACTTGATGGCTTAAAATCCACCAATGTGGCCACTGGGGACTGGAAAGAGTGGACCAATTCGGAGCTGGAGATTGGAGGATGGAAACAAACACTGTTTGAAAAAAAATGGAAACATATGGACAGAAACATGTTGAAACCTGCTGGGTTTAAGATGCTGTGATGAGATATAGATGATAATAAATGACCAGCGATTTACTGAATTGGAAAGGCTATGTTTATGGTGGATATCGTGGTTTAACGGGAAATATAACACAGTTTGTCGCCAACACGCGGAGGCATTCCCATGTCTAGCAGAGTTTTACATGAAAATAGACCGTGGTGAAAATAGATAGGGGACTCTCCCATGTTTCAGTTGAAAACACATTGAACAAAAACGATGTCACCAAACACCCCGTTCCCAGCATTGGTAGGTTACATTCACAGTAGTTGATGCGACCATCTGAGGTCCCTGGTCCTGGCATGTACGAACACAACCCGGTCCAGCGCGTGGATGGGAAAGCTACATGGAGGCTCGGTGAAGGATGGTGAACTGGTCCATTCCCACCTTGATCAGAAATGGATAAAGCCCATACAAAATTTGGACGGTATTCTTGGGTTTTCCACATTCTGTTTCAAATTTAGCCAGTTGTTCGATGTTGCTTTGGTCGGCCAGAGCTGTGTGTTGGAATAGAAGACTTGAAAGGGATGAAAATTGGTTTTGAGACAAGCTAATAGCTAGTTGTCCGCTTGTTTTGGTGGTTGAGATTCAAAATAGCCAGTCCATCAGTAGTATTCGCCAGAATCGACAGGTGATGTAAACTAAATACGGATATATGTATTTTTCAAACAACAGTACGGTTTAATTCCTAAAGTACATTGCTGCCTGATGATGAATGTGCTTGATCATGACGATCAATACAACCATGTGATACCCACAACAATTCGTTTTGATTGTGCTGGCTGTTGTGATCCGAAATTGCCTTTGCATCCAACATATTTTCATAAAATAGTATTGCATCGCAACTCCCGCTCAAGTACTCCTATAGAATCATCCAGCAGTTCCCTCCCTGAGGTAACTTTTTAAGGGTCATAGGTGAAATCCCGATTTTTGGTGGGTGAAGTCCTATTCCCAGTAAAAACCAATGCGAAACATCACCCAGCATCGACTGTGAGGCAGCTTCGTCGAGGTTGTGCCCTTCACATGGCCTTGCGTGGAAAGACGCCACCACCGACGCCGAGAGAGGAGATGATGTTTGCAGGGTCACATCCACATCACTGGTGGGTGGAGGGGTAAGTCATGCTGTGGATATGTTTGATGATTTTCTATGAGTTTCTATGATTTACTAATATGATGACATGATGATATTGAGGTGTGGTTTGCACGTAAATTTGATCCAGTAGGTACAGTATAGTATAGGGTTGTCGTATATTGCAGATCAAACTCGGGATATGTGTGCGTACTCACCTTCGTGGTAGTAAGATGAATGCAGCATGTTCTCACTGTTCCGGTATGTTCGAAGTAAAAACTAGATCAGCACAGGCTGTTGAAGCTGGACAGAATATGCTTTCCACCTGTGCTCCATAGTTACACCTCAAACCAGGTCCCTGGAAGGGGTGCCACATGGTTTTTGGGCTCTTTGAATTTACGAGAGTTTTCTATGCGGCACCCTTTCGAAAGCCAACATGCAATCCAGTGATCATAGCCTCCAATACCGCCACGGAATGCCAGTGAATGCCATGGAATGCAACAAGCTACAGTCATTGGCCATTACTGATGAACATGTTTATGAAACGTATGAAAATCCCAGATTTTGACACGCAAATGTCACGTTTAATCACCTTACACGTTGCTAAGGGGTCCCTAATCGGTTCAAGAGGTGCTGGCAGGCTTCCACATTTCCAGTTTTTTGTTCGAGCTTTATTTGAATCTATCTCCTTGACAATTCAGCAAGATCCTTGCAACAATGACTTAGTGGTGTATGGCGCCTTCATGGTGACACCGCAGAATTAGCATTCCCTGGGTGCCCACGCTCCAGGAGACTGGCCAGTTGTATGTGGCACCAACCAAGGTCGAGTGCTTTTGACCATTTTTGACCCACAGTTTGTCTGGTGATGTGTGATACTTTCGCTATCTTTCGCTCTTATATATATATATGTGTGTGTGTACTCCGCTGGCATGGCATGGCGACTCAGTGAGCCCGTGCACACAGAAGCAAGTGCTCTGATGAGATTAGATGGATTTGGCACGACCTGGCAGTAGATTTCCCACGTGAAAGGCCCCTCCGCGAAGGTTGCTGTGTTCGGAGCCTCAAAAATGGGCTGCAAACCCAACATAAAACTGCTGGTGGGCCATGCGGGAACCATGGTGGTTTTCGATTTCAAGACTTCCTTCTTTGGTATGTTTTGGTACCGCAAGTGTTCTTTCATCCAGGAATCCAGGTATCAACGCAACTAGCAATGAAACCAAGATGGAGAGAGGCTTAAGAACATGACAGAATTGTGCAATTTTGAGTTGCAAGTGTTACCCCCTGGTTTTGGGATGCCTTTCTAGGAAGCTTTCAGATTTCCCAGAGTCGCTCAGAGTTCGTGCGTCCGTGATGCCAGATGGCTTTGGTTGTCAAAATTTGAAAAGCATGGCAAAGTACAGTAATGTCACAAGACACTTTTACGCACATATCTATACAGGTCCATAGAACACAAGGCACTAATTGGTTTTAATTAAATCCTTGTGACCCTTATCAATCTATGTAATCAATAGTTCATAGTGCAAACATACAATGTGGGGCCCTCCCAGTTATCAGTTGGTTCATAAGCCCCATCAAATACAGTTATAAGATGTTATAAGTACCATAAACCATAGTTCTTGGACTTATAAACCAACTTAGCTATCTAGGGTGGCCCCACTTTGTAGTGATATGTTTCCTTTCCATCTTCAGGTTTCAGCTGTGTTGATCGGAACAACTTCTCCATCTGCCGTCGCCTCCGAGGTACAGTGCCTCAGAAGGAGCAACGCATCGTGTCGCGCCAACCCATGAAGAGTTGGGTCCTTGGCATGATGGTTTTTGGGATGCGGCAGGCGGCAGGTTGCCAGATGTACACATATATCATCATATACCTAGGCAGTTGTATCTCAGATCCAAGTCAAACGAGTCAAACATATTTTTTTCATACCAGACAAACGTCATGGAAATGTAGAACAAGTGGCTAGCTTATGTGTATAACAATTAAAAGACGTTTCGGAATGTGGAAATGTGACCTGCGACCTGGCTCTGAGCACCTTGGACCAAGGCCTCTTGTCATCACCTGGGGAATCGATTCCTTCGCTTTCGCAAGAACACGCCATGGCCCCAAACTGCCTTTCGGTTTTCAGGTTGCATGATATGAAGCTGTGAACTTGTGATGTCGATACCAAACTTCGCTGATATCATATATCCATTCAAAGATTTTCAAAGTGCCCCATTCATGTGTCAATATGTATCAAGATTGGCGGAGTTTGCCCTCCACCAGAATTGTACTATTAGCATATTGGTGTTGGATTCCTATCGTGGCCAACATGAAGCTCTACACATGCACCACACAAAGTTGAAGCAAAACACAATTTAGCCTTCCATCCCAAATCATCATTTGGTGTTCCGTGTTGTTGGTTCTTCTCCATATTTGAATGTCTACATTGTGTTGTTTGTTTGTTGCATGGCCGAAAGCGACAAAAAATGGCCGCGCTAACATTGCCCCAGGTTTGCATTTGGATTGGCACTGACTCCACACAAGTCCCGGTGAGGAGGTGCAGTTGAGGGCATATGGAAGCCATGGCCCATTTGGTTTGATGATTTACATCAGATCTGAATAGTTTATGTGGATTTTCCAGTTCACAAAATCTTAGTCATTACCAGAGGATATATCCATTATATCTTTAGGTGGTTAAATCACCATGGACGTCCATTTACAGATGATCTTCCATGATTTTCATTGCCATGATTTGCTTTTTCCCTACCATCCGGATATATTCCGCTTGTCACATGTTCGCGAGGCACAAAATGCTGGGCAAAGTGTGCCCGCCTAGCTCTGCCTTTGCATCAGGTCGGGAGCCCAGCAAAGCAGGATCCACCATTCCCGAATTTAGCATATATAATCATATTATAATTGGATGGGATTTCAACCCTCAAAAATCTGGGTGGTTTATGGCATTTCTTTATCATGCAACATGTTTTTCTCCATGAAGAGGGGTTGATTTGTTAGTGAGAGGGGAGCTGAGGGTGGGACTACCGTGATTCACTCCATGCCCCATGCCATTTTGGCTCAAGGGCTGGAGCTCTTGAATTTCCCCAGATTCCAGTGCTAAGTGGGGAAAGCAACAGTGCAGCACTTGGGCTCGGGTGTGCGGCCCACTAGCGTTGGGTAATCCAGGGAGGTTCAGCCTTCAGCCCAGTGTATTCGTTCCTTGGGTTCTTACACCCGGACATCCCTGAACCTGAACAGGGCTGGTAGCCCCGGGCATTCGCTCTTGGGACACCACCGTCGCCCTCCAACTTTCATCCTGGTATTGGGGGGGGCTTGGAATGATGGCCACAAGTGGCACAGCACCTGGAACACCCACCTTCCAATTTCAGCCAGGAGGGGAGAGATTGCAGCTGAGTACAGTCACAGCCTTGTACTCTCGGTACATTGCCCGGTATGGGGTTAACCCGCCGGGCGAGAGTGAACCGAGCATCGAACAACTGTCAGCCCTGGCACGGCAACTCGAATCGAATACCAACCCATACTTCGACATGGCGCAATGGGGCCTCGACAGAAGGCCTGCATCTGCTAAGACCTCCTTTAAGAGCCACATCATAGATGCAGCTTCGGGAGACCCAGTCGAGGCAGACATCCTGGGGCCAGACTGTCTGGCATCCTGGGAAGGGGCCTTCAAGCTCTACATTGTAGCCATGGCGTTGTTGGGCGCGTCCAACCCGGACGTACTGGACAGTTACCGAGAGTTTGTGGCAGGACTGCGCAAACAGTTTGGACACCCCTGCTGGGGGATTATATGCAGTGCTGACATTAAGATGAGGTCACGGCACGTGGATGAAATCCGCAAAAGCTTCGAGACTGCGCCTAGGCACGGGTTCACTAACTCATGCCCATGGCCTGCAGTTTTCACCGAAGCGGTCCAGGATAAACAATACTGGGCACAAGAAGTGTTCTCCCCGTGCGAGAAGCTCCTGGGGAAGGGCAGGGACA
>BGPT01000137.1:211227-246425 GCA_003297045.1 Symbiodinium sp. clade C Y103 | reverse complement strand
CCATTGTTAGTGAGAGGGGAGCTGAGGGTGGGACTACCGTGATTCACTCCATGCCCCATGCCATTTTGGCTCAAGGGCTGGAGCTCTTGAATTTCCCCACCCGCCCACACCAGTTGGGTCGATCTGCTGGGAGTCAGTTTTACCACTCCAGAGTTTGTAGGCCCAAGGCCAACTTAGCTGGATGTGGTGATTCAAATGGCCAACTCGTTNCAGTTTTACCACTCCAGAGTTTGTAGGCCCAAGGCCAACTTAGCTGGATGTGGTGATTCAAATGGCCAACTCGTTTACAAAACAGTCCCGCTCTGACGTGTTGTCGTTACCCTGTGCTCTCACGATTAGAGTGGTTGTTAAGGAAAACAAGAAGGGAGACAAGCTGGGAGACAAGCTCGGGACACAAGGGAGACAAGGCGGACACACCATCCAACAAAGGGAAACAAGAAGGGAGACAAACTGGGAGACAAGCGAGACAAGGCGGACACACCATCCAGCAAAGGGATGCAAGCTGGGAGACAAGCTGGGAGACAAGGGAGACAAGGCGGACACACCATCCAACAAAGGGAAACAAGAAGGAAGACAAACTGGGAGAAAAGCTGGCAGACAAGGGACACAAGGCGGACACACCATCTAACAAAGGGAAACAAGAAGGGAGACAAGCTGGGAGACAAGCTAGGAGACAAGGGAGACAAGGCGGACACACCATCCAACAAACGGAAACAAGAAGGGAGACAAGCTGGGAGACAAGGCTATGGGAAGGCGGACACACCATCCAACACCAAGGTGGACACCTTAAGGAAGCATTAACAACCCCTAACAGTACACTGTTTGGGGAACAATAGCAGCCGAGGTGTGTTGACCGCTGTTTGTTTGCACTATATGTTTCTGATGATAGACCAAGTATTTCGTTTGCAACAAAGATTCTGGCTACATGGATGGCAGAATCATGCACAAAAGCGCTGACAGCTCTCAAACACTTGGCATTGCACCTTGCTGGAACCGAACATGTTTTTGTTTGTGGAGATGTTGTGAGATGTATGATGATGTGTTCGATCGGTGGATCGAAGCTGGTGAATGGATGGACGTAGCGAGAGAGCAAAGGAAAAATGAACAGTTTTCAACGTACATTTTTCTTTGACTCTTCATGGGGCGATGACCAAGCGACGCTGAGATCAACCACTTAATGTGTCATATTTGCGAATGGTGCAAACGTTTCCAATTTTAGCCGCGCTCAAGCAACCATAGCACTCAGTTCATGTGAAGCAGAAGTGCATGCAGCAAACGGTGCGATTGCCGAAGGATTGTTTTTGGTCTGGATTTGTAATTTTGTTTGCGGAGATGAAGCGGTGAGAACAGCAGTGAAGTAAAAGTGAGGTCGGCGTGTGATGAAGTTAGGAGTGGCGGAGGCAAGGGCGGCGGAGGAGGCGGCGGCCGGGCACGGAGCGGAAAAACTGGAGCCCCACACAATGATGTGGGGAAAAACAACGATTGACAAATTCAGCTCTTCGCCCGAAAAATTACGTTTTGACAACAAGTGACGCAAACATTAAGAATGAAAAATGAATCCATAAAACCCAGTAGGCGATTAAAAACAGCAACAAAACCAGTAAACTATTAACACAACACATTATTTTTTTTTGCCATTGATCTGCTAAAACCATGCGTGCGCGTCAAAACCTTTCATGTTTCTGGTGTTTTGTTTATCAATCACATATGTGGGGAGTAGCGGGGTGGGCTCACAACGTGCAAGCGCACTTGCACACATATTTGATATCACGCTAGTGGGCGTTCACTTGCACTTGCACAGAAATACTTCATGCCACGTTAATGGACGTTCACTTGCACTTGTACACACATTTGATGCTATGGTATTTGACGTTCACTTGCATGGGCACACATGCGTTTTTTTGACAGTGCGGGTGTGTGTGCGCCTGTGTGTGTATGTTGCCAACAAATGTTTTGAAATTCAACTACATTACGCCAACAGTCAGCTTCGCATGGGTTTCCACCTGTTTTGGAAAGATACTTGTGATTACTTGTGTTGTTTGAAATGAAAATGTATGATCATAGATTGGGGACCTAAGAAACGCATGTAAATTCGGAGGCAAAATCACTTCGGAACCAAAGTCTGCAGCATGACAGGAAAACAATTCTGGAAACCCTCTGGTGAACTAATGTCAAAATGATTGGATGGTTTCTGCTCGCGTGCAGCCTAAAAACATCCAATGAAACCATTGACAAGTAAGCTATAGTAAGACAATAAACAATTGAAAACCGATTAAACGATTAAGCGATTAAACTATTAGAGCAAACGATTCAAATATTAAGCAATGAAAACACACGATAAAACCATTAAGCTATTGAAACAAAAAATTAAAGTACTGGAACAAACGCCTAAACGATTAAACCTCTCGAACAAACAATGAAACGATTAAATTATTCGAACAAACGATGTGACTATTACACTATTAGAACGAACGATGGAACTATAGACTCTTGGAACAAACGATTGATTAAACTATTAGAACACGCGATTAAAGTATTAAACTATGACAACAAACGATCAAAGTATTATACTGTTGGCACAGGCGATTAAATGACTAAACTATTAGAACGCACAATTATGATCTATTCAACTATTAGAACGAACAACCCTGATCTATTCAACTATTAGAACAAACAATAATAAACTATTAAGTCGCAAATTATTCGAAAAAAAATAGGATTCAATTATCAGAACAAACGATAAACCGATTAAACTATTGAACTATTAGGACAGGTTCTTTTACAATTTAACAATTTTTTGCTTGACAACTGGATTTAATGGTTTAACAACTTAATAGCTGGATGGCTTAATAACTTGCCCAGAGACAAACACATTTGAACCTATCACTTCCACCATCTTGACCTACACAAGGAAAATCTTCCATAGTTTTAGACTCTTTGCACTGGGATATTTTTCTCACTTCTTGCGGGCTTCACAAGTTCTGGTGGCAATTGCGCCCGATGCCATAGAGTGCCCTGCCATCTGTCCGGTGGTCCATCTTTGACATGCCGCGATGGCCGCGGGCCGCGGTGTCCGGAAAATCCTCGCCATGCAGACAACGTGAAGGCCGAGCGCCACAAGTCTCAGGAAATCCCCTGACCCGAATGAAACCATGTTTGGGTCTTCGCAAAGAAATCATTCAACCATGACTAGGATCCCTTTTTTTTGGAGCACTGGATTCAGAGCAAATGGATGCAAAACAGTCGACATGTGAAACTTTTGGCAATTTTCGGCACAGAGTCTCAGACTCCCGGAATCCCGTGCAGCAAAGTTTTGCACAGCTCCGGGTGATCCCAAAGATCCATTGGTCCGACTTGGTCCCCTGATGGAGACAGATCCAGAGGTCCTTTTGGATCGCGCGGCAGGTGCTATCCTTGGCGTGTTCATCGGTGATGCTTTGGGCATGGGTGTGCATTGGCAGTATGACCTGGACAAGCTCGAACGCGAACGCGGCTTTGTCACCAGCTATCTTGACCCATTGCCTGGTACTTTTCATTCAGGAACAGATGATGCTCCTGGAAAAGGTCAACTGAAAGCAGGGCAACTGGAACAACAGGGTGAGGTAACAAAACTCTTGTTGAACAGCCTCGCTGACAAGCATTGCTTGGATCAGGATGATTTCCACGACCGCTTTGAGAAGGAAATTCTTCGGGAGGAAACCATGGACGGAACACGCAAAGGTGGCAAGTATGGCTGGACAGACAAAACAATTTGTGACTGGGTGTCGGTTTCAGAGTTTATTTCTTGTTTTGACGGTTTTTTTTGTATCATCCCTTAACGGTATCCCAATGTTCGAGCACACTTTTAGGTTTTTGGGGATGTCTGGCGAACCAATCAGATCAACCAGGTGATTTCTACAAAGCTCGCATTCTGAACAAGAAACCGTGGCCTGAATGTGTGCTTCCACGCAGCGACACCCCTGACACCATCGTCCGAGCCGCTCTCATCGCAGCTGCTTACTTCCTCAACCCCCGGGCCATGTGCTGTCAGGTGCAAAAACACGCCAAGGCTTCTACATGCGACAGTCGCTGGGTGGTAATGTCAAAGATTTCTTCATTTTTGCGTGGAGCATTGTTATGTACAAAAGGTAGCAACCCATAGAAAACCATTCAAAACAATTTCGCAGAGATGCGTTTCACGGTGATGAAACTGCCCAATCAGGTAGTGTTCAGGCTCATTCTGTCGCTTTCGCATGCTTGCTGGCTGGCATCATTCAAGGGCTGCCCTTGGACAAGGACCTGTCGTGGAAAGTCTATTCTCAAGCAGGTGATCCTTTGCCATTCTCATCTGTACACAGTGACAAGGATCATGACACTGAGTATGGCGACTACACAGAGCCTGACTCCTTGCTTTGGTTCGGAATGATTGCCGAGGGCACCAAGAATGTTGGAAAACATATTGAGCCCGCGCATCGTGGTGTGGAGCTCTATGGCAAGTTCTGTGCCTTTGATGAACCTGTGTTTCGATTGTTTCGATGCCTTTTTAAATACAACTACAACAAGGACAGCAATGGTCCAACAAGGGTCCCCTCATGTTCCCTCGCTTTCCTGGGCCGCTCAAAAGCTTAGGTGCATTTTACGGAGTCCTCGGTTCAGCGTATTATTCTGCCGCCCGCTTCCCTGATGACTTCGAGAAAGCTGCATTGTGCAGCCTGAATGGAGGAGGACAGAACACCATGCGAACCAGCTTGGTTGGTGCGCTGCTTGGCGCCCGTGTTGGCCTGAAGGGCATCCCCAAACACTTCATCGAGGGGCTGGAGGACCAGGCAAACATTGTGAGTTTAGCCACCCGCGTAGCGCAAGACGCGCTTGATCGGGTGACTTCATCAGATGCATGGCAGTGGCCTGCTGATGACAAAATGCCTGCCATTGGAGTCAAGAAGCAGTCTGAGTAGAGGTGTGGCTCCTGGAACCATCATGAGTTCCATTCGATTTATTTGGCTGCGGCTCGCGGTAGGTCTCAATACCCCGGGATCAAGTGCGGTCCAGACTTACAGCCATAGTTATACGTTGTTGGTGACGAGACCCTCATGAGAGGATGACAAATATCCCAAGCATAGTTGGCTGGTTGGTCCAGATTTTGGCTGGTTGTTTTTTTTTCATTGTAGATATTATAGCAGATGTAGACTTTGAGGGACGTTTCAAGACCTGCAGATCAGATACAATATGAATATGAGTAAACAAATGTATACGTATACTGTATATGTATATATATATATGTATATAAGATATTACATATTATTATGTAGCTATATGTATACAGTACATAGCTTTCTCCTCCCACACATCTAGATCCGCCTGGGAAAATCCAGACCCATCGTTTGAGCCAGTTTCAAAGCCATGCTCCAATAGCCTGCATCAAGCTGCGCAAAATGGGTTGCTAGTTGATTCCACCGCTGGGTGCCATGAGCAATTCACACTACGTTACGTCACTACCTGATTGCTTAAGAAGAGAGATGTATACAAGTTGAGGATGATAGCAATGTGATAGGATCTAGTCGGCCTTGTTTTTGTTTTCAATTTTTGGTAGGACGCCAGTCACAGCTTTTTAAATCACAGACCTCCAGTGACTAACCACCACTTCAACAGAACCCCCAAAGCATTCAGAAATTCACGGTTGGATCATGCAATTTTTGCGAGTGCTCCGTTTAAATCCATAAAACTCAGTTCGATCAACGGGATGATAACAGACCGGCCAAAACAACATGACATTTTCTGAGATTCACATGATGCATTGCTGATTTTTCTCGAAGGACAGCTCAACAAGTTTTGCCGTGGCAGTGAGAAGCGGTGTCAGCGACGGCGATATGTGCCCAAGGCATGCTGGAGGATTGGGAGTATTTTTTTTGTATAACCTTTATGGAAATTGATGAAAATTGCATTCGACTTAAACATGGGTCATATGGGTCTTGTCCAATGCCAGGATTCTCAGATATTTCATGTGGTTGGATTTATGGGATCCCCAGATTTCTCTGCCGCGTCCAGAGTTGTTTTTTGATATTCCAACAGCCACCAACTGCATTGATGGGATCTTTTCTGGAGGTTGGTATGGACAATCGTGCACATGAAGCAGCCGGCAAGCTGAAAACTTGGCAGACATTTTGCACTGAGTTTCTTTTGCGCTTGCAGTTTTGGACGTTCAACTCGATGAATAGCGCTTGACTTCCCAGGTTGCTTACGAGGGACTGTGAAGAAGAAACCGAGGCGCAGAAATTGGGGGTTCGGACACTTGAGCCGAAAGGTACATGAACTTCCTTTCTGCCAGCTGCAGTTGCAGCACTTGAGTGTGGTTGTTCCTGCCTTTCTATATATATATATATATTATATATACTTATGTGACTATGATGAATATATCTAAGTATGTCCATCTGCCTAGCGACATATCGATAATTCTATAATCTATTTGTAAAACTATGTATATATATATACCCCCACTATACAAATAACCCAGTCTTAGAATGTGGTAACTTAAGTGCATACATCCATCGAACAAGAAATGTGTGGGAATCTTAAGATGTGCATCTTATAGATGATGTTATGGGCAGGAAAAAGAAAGGAAAGGCCGAGGGAAAGAGGTGCAATCAGATGGTTGCAAAGTGGCTCAACCGAAGCGCGTTTGGTTGGGGCACTTTGCATTTGGCAAGTAGGATGCTAGGAGGGTAATGTTAACGCTGGTGTGCTAGGATGTCAGGGGGAGGGTTGTGGAATGATTATGACGCATGCGAGCTAGCATCATGAAACACTGCTGTCAGCGCGTCAGCAACATNAACGCTGGTGTGCTAGGATGTCAGGGGGAGGGTTGTGGAATGATTATGACGCATGCGAGCTAGCATCATGAAACACTGCTGTCAGCGCGTCAGCAACATCGAGTGGTAGGCCACATATTCTCTCAATACACATCTCTCCTTGCCCAACTAGCTTTCGTCCCCTTCCCTTTGGCCTCAAGTNTCAGCGCGTCAGCAACATCGAGTGGTAGGCCACATATTCTCTCAATACACATCTCTCCTTGCCCAACTAGCTTTCGTCCCCTTCCCTTTGGCCTCAAGTTTTCATGGCGCAAAAAAAAGAAACCAAACAACAAAATGATCTGCATGTTCGGTTTTGTCCGCTATCGTTTCAGGCCACCAAATTTTGCGCCAGCTAAGAGCACCATTTTGACGAAAAAACACCAGATGAGCACAAATTTTGCACCAGCTCAGAGCACAATTTTAAACAAAAAAACGCCAGATGAGCACAAGTTTTGCACCAGCTAAGAGCACCATTTTGACGAAAAATGACACCAGATGAGCACAAGTTTTGCACCAGCTAAGAGCATCATTTTGACGAAAAAAGACACCAGATGAGCACACATTTTGCACCAGCTAGAAACACCATTTTGACGAAAAATAGAACCAGATGAGCACAAGTTTTGCACCAGCTAGGAGCACATGGCAGATGAGTAAAATTTTGGACCAGCTAAGAGCACCATTTTGACGAAAAAACACCAGATGAGCACAAATTTTGCTTCAGCTAGGAGCACCATTTTGACGAAAAATAAAACCATCCAACAACCGGTCCAGCATGTGGTCGGCTGTTTCATCTTGTACTACTTTTCCTGGACGTTCTTCTTTTCCATGACGTTCAGCTTTTTCATGGGCCCTTGGTTGTTCATCTTCAGCACGCGCTGCTGCCGCAAGTTGTTGGTCTTGACGACGACGCTGAGTGAAGTCGCTGCTCGACATGGCTCAGGGCAGCGTCGGGGTTGGGCTCATAAACTACGGGTTCAAAACTACTCACCAAGTCCCCTCCCGGAGGTGCAAGTGCAGGTGCACCCTTTTTGGCTCCAAGTTGGGCTCGGTGATGAGCCAGTCAGTTGATTGGCCCTTGAGCCAAACGACGTTGGCAGTTGGAGGACGTCTCAACAACCGCCGAACACTTTAAAAAGATTCTTGTGGGGGTTCGGTGGTACTCTGTGCTGGCTTCCCAACCGCACTTTCAATTGAAATGTCCAATTTAAAGCCGGAGAGAACTGCCACCGACCACGGTGTTCGGGAAGGAAACCTCATGTTTTTGGTGTTTTTCCTACCATGTGTTGGCAGGGTTTAAGTACGCATATGTTGCGAAAGCCGGACGGGGTTTGTCGATCAGTTTGTTTTTGCCGAACCGTGGTTTGATGCACGGGTAGACGGCTTTGTCCCTTACCCGGCCAGTTTCGAACTGAATCAAGGTCGGTGTCTCCGTTGGGATCTTTGTTGAGTGGACCATCGGGTTGTTTTTGGATGTTTGGTGTTTTCCCTACCTATATGTGTGACCAGTTTTAGACGTGCAGCTCGATCTGCTTGCTGGCTCTTGCCTAGTTATGTCTCAACCTGGGGTACCCTCAGGCCTTGGCTTTGCCCGTTTGAACGTTCGTTGTTTTTGTTCCAGTACTTTGGGCGCGATTATTTTCATGAAGCGGGCCCAAATGGATTTCATCGAAGAAATGCAGAAATAATTGTTTGCAGGACAGTATCCTTTCCTCGTTCTTTGCGTGTTATTTCCTGCGCGAGGACCAGATGCACAGTTCACCGTCAGATATCGGTCGGGTTCTTAACGTTTCTGCAATGCTGGTGCAAGACACTGGTTAGGTGCACTTGTCTCCGAGAGTTCACCGATTTTTCTATCAAGCAGTTTTACTTCGGGCCTGGACTCAGCGACTTGTTGGCCTGGTGCTAAAGATAGTGCGCCAAGTGACGGCATCTCAAAACTTGCAAGCCAATGTTTACTGGTTGTTCTTGATTGTTCGCCAGTGCCATCCATAGTATCATCCGTTCAACATGGGGCGCAGTTTGCTTGATGGGACATGAGTGATGACATGGCTACTCCATTGCATCAAGCCAGGACCTGGGAGAAGCGACGCAAAAATTGTACTTTCACTGTATTCATTGCCAAAAACAAATCATGTACTGTACTTTGCATGGGGCCTTGGCGCTAAGGACTTGGTCTTGGAACAAGAGGCCTACATCATGGCCTACGTGACTCAGTTCTAACTTGATGGAATTATGACATGCCCGCGTAGATGCAGGGTTGTCAGAATATTCTTGTCTGTGTCACATGTTGGTTTTGGTTTGTTCCCCAAACAGTGTGTCTACACTGAGGGGTTCTTACGGTAAGGGTAAAGGCGTGGTGTGGTCAAGGTGGGTAAGATCTCTGTAGAAGCTCTCGTGGGAAGATCTATGCAAGAGACCTCTTGGCAAGATCCCTGCAATAGAGATCTATGCAATGTGTCTGCAAGACCTCTGTACAGGATGTCTATAGTAGCTCTCTTGGCAAGATCTCTGTACAAGCTCTCTATAAGAGGTCTCTTGGCAAGATCTCTGTATGAGATCTCTGCGGAAGCTCTCTTGGGAAGATCTATGCAAGAGACCTCTTGGCAAGATTTCTGCAATAGAGATCTATGCAATGTCTCTGTACAAGATCTCCAGAAGAGGTGCCTTGGCAAGACCTCTGTACAGGATCTCTATAGGAGGTCTATTGGCACGATCTCTTTGTGAGATCTCTGTAGAAGGCTCTCTATAGTAGCTCTCTTGGCAAGATCAATGCAAGGGAATTCTTGGCAAGATATCTGTAGAAGATCTCTATAATCGGTCTCTTGGCACGATCTCTGTACAAGCTCGCTGTAATAGGTCTCTTGGCAAGATCTCTGTATGAGATCTCTGTAGAAGCTCTCTTGGGAAGATCTATGCAAGAGACCTCTTGGCAAGATCCCTGCAATAGAGATCAATGCAATGTCTCTGTACAAGATCTCCAAAAGAGGTGTCTTGGCACGACCTCCGCACAGGATCTCTCTAGTAGCTTTCTTGGCGAGATCTCTTTATGAGATCTCTGTAGAAGCTCTCTATAGTAGCTCTCTTGGCAAGATCAATGCAAGGGATTTCTTGGCAAGATATCTGTAGAAGATCTCTATAATCGGTCTCTTGGCACGATCTCTGTACAAGCTCTCTGCAAGAGGTCTCTTGGCAAGATCTCTGTATGAGATCTCTGTAGAAGCTCTCTTGGGAAGATCTATGCAAGAGACCTCTTGGGAAGATCCCTGGAATAGAGATCAATGCAATGTCTCTGTACAAGATCTCCAAAAGAGGTGCCCTGGCAAGATCTCTTTGCAAGATCTCTCTAAGAGATCTTTCGGCAAGAAGTTGCGAAATCGCAATTTTTACACCAGTTTTTGAAGTTTGAGGTCCATTTCGTGCGACAGGGTTGCATCTGGAGTTTCAAAATCGCAATTTTACACCAGGTTTTGAAGTTCGAAGTCCATTTCGTGCGAAATGGTTGCATCTGAAGCTGCAAAATCGCAATTTTACACAAGTTTTGAACGTTCGGCCTCCATTTCGCGCGAAAGAGTTGCATCTGAAGTTGCAAAATTCGCACCGCGCCACAGCGAGAGCGATCCGATCCGCACAAAGTGACAAGAGGGTCGCGCGAGCACATGTTAGATTTTCACAAAACATTGCGCGCACCACGAAAAATGAGCATTGAAAATGTCAAAGTCGACGTTTTGCCTAGGTCTCAGACACTTTTTCGTCGAGGTCCACGAGGTCCTGCGCCTGCCACGAAAAATGAGCCCGAGGTCATCGGAGTATTGCGCCTGCCACGCGAAATCATTCTCATGTCCAAAATCAAAATCAACGACAGTTTCACAAAACGCGACTTCCGACCCTTTAAAAACGTCGTCCAAGTTCACCGAATATGGCTCCTGCCACGAAACATGAGGTCCCCTCTCATAGAGGCCTTCAAATGTCCCGGATGTCCCACGCCTGCCGCACGAAATGGACATGGCTCAAAAAACGAGCACGGCACGCTGGCAAAACGACACCTGTGGACATAACCACCGTCGCGGCGCAAATCCGTGCGAGCCTGCGCAGTCGAAACGCACATGGACATCTCAGAGGGGAACTTTTATAGGAGAATTTACAGAAATACGCGCGCCCCAATCCGGGCGCCGAAACGGGACGCAAACTTTGTGCGAGCCTGCGCAGTCGAAACGACAGGATGAAACACATTGTGCGGAAATTTATGGGAAAAATGGTCGCGCCTCGACCGAACCAGGCCTTTACTATTACCGTAAGAACCCTTCAGTGTGGACACACTGTTTGGGGAAAAACAGACAAAGTAATTCCACATGACGCACCAGCAGCAAAGCAAATGAATTGTTTTTACCGTCACGGGTGCTCTCACCGTTGCCCGTTGGAGTCAAGCTTGCCTAGGTCCAGGATGAGTGTCAGCAGAACACTCGCTGTCTGAGACTAAGCGTGGTGATGGCGTTTGTTTTGTCTCTTTCTCTGTTTTTTCATGTGCCGATTTTTTTTTGCGCTGGCTGATTCTTGTGAAGTGTTGTTTGTGTATGTGCATCGTGGTGTGCTAAGAGTTCACTGTACTACATTTCAGCCGGTGGCGAGGGTGAAGTGGCCATAAGTTTGTTCAGGTTCGCAATCGTCCACCAGAGCCTGGAGCTCGGAGCCCGTCGTCGCATGGCCGCGCAGATGAAGCGGTTTCCCTTGTTCGGACAGCGATGACCCAAGGATGTGATTCTTGCCACTGCGTCACCTGCGAGGAAACCCCGCTTTCTCTTTTGCGATGACTTGTGACATGTAACACTTGCGACTTACCTGTCATACAAACTCAACTTTGCACCACTGTCACTAGACCAGGACTGGCTAAGAGACGGAGGCGCCGATCTTTCAGGAGGTTCGCAGAGGTTTGCATTTTTGATACGCAAGACTAAGCTGCAGCAATACTTGAGGTTAGATTTGATTTTTTCTGGTCATGAGCATACAAGCATGGCGTCCATGCAGAGAGAGAGAGAGAGAGAGAGAAAGAAAGAAAGCAAGGAAGGAAGAAAGAAAGAAAGAAAGACAGACAGACAGACAGAAAGAAAGAAAGAAAGAAAGAGAGAGAGAGAGAAACAAAACAAGATGCAGCCCACGAACCCGAATGCTCACACGAATCTTCTTGACAATCCTGACATGACACTATTGGGAAGACACTCATGGGAGACACTCTTGGCATGAGACTCTTGGGAGACACTCTTGCCATGACACTCTTGGGAGAAACTCTTGGGAGACACTCTTGGCATGGCACTCTTGGCGTGACATTCTTGGGAAGACACTCTTGAGAAGACACTCTTGGCATGACACTCTTGGCATGACACTCTTGGCATGACGCTCTTGGGAAAACACTTTTGTACCAGCTCAGGGCATCATTTTGACGAAAAAAGACACCAGATGAGCACAAATTTTGCACCAGCTAGGAACACCATTTTGACGAAAAAACACCAGATGAGCACAAATTTTGAACCAGCTAAGAGCACTATTTTGACGAAAAAAACACAAAAATAACATTTTGCAGCTTAAAAATACCAGGTGAGCACAAATTTAGCGCCAGAAAGCAGATCGTTTTTTGAGAAGTATTTTTTGGTGTGATTTTGGTGCCTTCCGTTCGTGCTCACTGTAAGTGCAAAAAGGGATATCCCAAGGTATTAGTTTGATATAATAAGCAAATCTCACATGGTAAAAGTTCCACCAGCCATGCCATGAAGACAGCTCATACTTATGGGTAATTGCTCGACCAACAGGCACTTTTTCTTTGTTTTTCGAGGTGTCTTGTTGGAGGGGTACGGCACATCTGCATGTCTGACGAAGCTCAGGTCGGAGTATAGGCGCAGTAAGAAAGATGGACAATTGAGGGCTTATGAAAAGAGCATGTGAGGTATATGCGGCATATCGGCATATCGTTTCGTTTTTCCTATGTGTATGTTTTTTTATCTCATCGCCAAAACTCATTTGTTTGGCGGTTTGTCTTCGTGCTAAGTCAGGCCTGCATATATAGGTGGCACAAGCTCTGGAGCTCCGAGCTTTTCCCCGTACACGTCGGGGATCGATGCCGGGCTCTACCCGCAGAGTTGCGCAAGCTGTTATAAGCTGCCAAGTGGCGCCTGAGGTTGCTCCAAGAGTTGCCGTTCTATTTGTCAGCGCCGTCCTTGGAGTTGCTGCCAGAATTTTGGCTGTAAAGATCACACCACTGAGGTAGAAGACTCTTGCATTTTTCGACTTCTTTGCCATGAAAAATTCTGACCGGAAGGCCGCTTTGTGCACTTCCCGCATCCTTGCATACACTAAATACTAATTGCATTGAACCAGCGAAGGTATGGAATCGGCAAATCATTGCTGCAGTGAAGCCTACGCGGTGTGGAAATTACTTGGTTCGCAGCAATTTGCGAACTCATTCTTGCAGTCGCTTTGTCATAATTTGTCGCTAGGATCGAATTCTACTGGAAGAAGCAAATTTCGTTGTGCCTCCGCCTGCTTTGCCTCCCAACTGTAGAGGCCAGGCACTTGGACAATCGACCTGTCATTTTTTTGATGCGATGACTTTTCTCGGGATCTTGTAAAAGTGGTGGTTCCGTCCCATGAGGCTTTGAACTCTTGGTGAGACTCTTGGAGCAGTGGTGGAAGTTCGGTGATCAGCAAGCGACGCTGCGCTTCTTAGAAACTTTGCGATGGTGGTCCCGTGAGTCGAATCATCAAGAACTCCGGCATTTGCTCTTATATTTTGCCCTGCAGTGGAGAGCGAGGAGAAATCATTGCGGCATTTCTTTGCAGGGGATATTTTGGATTGGTTGGAGCATGGCGATACCCAAAGTCAGTACCTGTCAAGTCTGCGCCTCAAAATGTGCGAGAGGGGCGTGGGACGCTTCAATGAACTTTCCGTTAAAACCTTGCAGCATGTTACAGATCATGTGGATGTGCATCATGTGTGGTTTGCGGCCATGGGAGGGGTAGAGACATTACAAAGATGCCAAAGGAGGAAGGTGGGAAAGCACTGATGCTGTTCGTTGATCTTGGAAACGTTGATCACCAACGACTGAAGACGTTTCTGTGATCTGTTGCGGCATCGGAATGGAGCTCTGGGCTGCAGAGATGGCACGATGGACATGGACCAAGGGGGAAGAGATCTGAAAGATGCCGGCCTTGATTCCTCGCTTTCATGTGACAAAAGAAAAACAAAGAGGAAACACTTGTTTATTTTTTCCACGTGCAAATGATGTCTCAGTTCATCTCAGTTCTGCAAGGGAAATTGCGACCATCGGCAACATTTTCTGTTTGCTGCCCTCAGCCATTTCATGCCTCTGTGTTTTGGTTCAGGGGTTGGGGATGGGAAGACAAGAAGCAACCAGCAACACCGCAAGCCAAAGATGCAGTAAGAACTCAGATGAAATCAGGACCAAAGTAAACAAAACTCAGCAATGGAGGTTCCATGTTTTTGTTGACTTTTCACGAAAGCTAGCTCGCTAGCTGGAGTTCAATGTATTGGGGGGAGACTGGGCGCAGCTCGTATGATTTTCATGCCGAACTGGTTTTGGGGCCCCCTGGCTGCACATGATGAATCATGTCGAAGGGGCCCAAACCCCGCTGCGTCCATCCCGCTGGGTTTCATCTGTGACCACGCGTTCGCATGCCTGCGCACGCACACACAAATAATATTCACCGTCAGTGTTGTGAACGCAATGCCCCGCAATGTAAAGCAATCTATTGTGAACTAATCCAACGGGATCTAATGTAATGGGATCTTATCCACCGCAATCTGATCTCATTTCGTGAAATCTAACGCAATCTAATCTAATATTTAGATTATCACATTATGTAATGTAATGCAAATGCAAATGGAACTTGAATGTAATGAAATGTAATGTAATGAGAGAACAATCACTTGGATCTTGCATTCCTTTCCCTCAAGAGGTCTGCGTGAAAAGATGACCCGGTCTTGACGAGGAATAGAAGATTCACATCTTAAGATTCCCATACATTTCTTGTTCGATGGGTGTATGCACTTAAGTTACCACATTCTAAGACTGGGTTATTTGTATAGTGGGTATATATATATATATACATGGTTTTACAAATAAAATATACAATTATCGATATGTCGTTAGGCAGATGGAGATACTTAGATATAGTCAGCATAGTCGCATAGATATATAACATAGAATATGTCATGGGCAGGAACAACGCTGGTGTGCTAGGATGTTCAGCGCGTCAGCAACATCGAGTGGTAGGCCACATATTCTCTCAATACACATCTCTCCTTGCCCAACTAGCTTTCGTCCCCTTCCCTTTGGCCTCAAGTCACAGGGCCGTGCAACCTCTTGGCACTGGCCAAGTTTATGTCGGATGCTGCAACTTGTTGGAAAATTTTGCTTTGGATCGAAATTTGTTTCGGGCCTGAATGCGAAAAGGGAGGTCGGTCATTAGTTTTTATTTGGCAAGGAGCTGTTCGTCGTGGTAATCCAAAGTTGGAACGGGGTCATTTGATGCAGCAATGCATTTTTCATGTTGGTTGTCCAAGTTGCATTGGGGAAAGAGGGAATGCAGAGTCACCTTCTGACTGAGTCAAGGTGATTTCGGGCGACTTCTGCCAGCTTTGGCGGAGCCTTCAATGTGATGTCATCTTCCTGGACATTCCGTGGCTTGACATTCTTGGCCAGAGGGAATGTTGCTGGTGAAGAAGGGTCAGGTGCATAGCAACGGGAAACTTTGAAGGTTGTGTCCATGCCCTTTTGTTGCTTCAAGTCCATGACACACTTGCGGGCTCGTGTGACCAAGATATCAGCAATGTTGGAAAGCCAGAGCAAATGTTTCATCAAGTGAAACAATCAAACCAGTCAAACGTGTATATATTCGATCCCTCATTTCACAGCTGGAGTATCACTACTTGACACTACTTGACATTTTTTGAGTGACGAGAGCACAACGTGTTGAGGTGGGGCGGTCCTCGGGGGGATGTGAGCATCGAAGAGTTGATGCTTTCCGTCGCAGCAGAGATAGTTGCGTGGTATGGTTTTGCTGTGTGCAGGCAAGTCATACTGTGTGCATACGGAAGTGAGAAGATTAGGCAGAGATTATTTGGACAACCAGATCTGCAGAAAATCACAGAAAATCCTCCAAAAGAACACTTCTGAGATGTTTCTGCAGTGAGGTTCATTGACACACTGAGAGTCTCCAACTTCGAGCCAAGGCGAAAAACTTTGACGCTGAGAGCTTCATGACACGCATGGAATGGGGCAGCCTGTTTTCAAGGAAACCCGTATCTTGAGAGTATCTTGCGTATTATAGATCCAGGTGTAACTAGAAAGTCTTGCTGCAGATTTTGGAAGCACACTGGGCAGTAGAAACAGGTGGGCTTTGGAGCCAGCGGCATCCTATTCTTCCCTTGCCTTCCAACGGTGTCACACGGCGGACCCAGCTTTTTCGGTGGACACGTTGGATCAGGCGCAACTGTGGCTACCAACTAAAAAAATTAAGAAGCAATGCACCGTTGCAGTGGTACTTGGTTCTGGGCCAATCTGGACAGAAGCAAACGCATCCTAGGCTCATCTATGAACAATTGATTCAGTTTTGGGTTCCAAAAACCAGAGTGAACTGAGTGAAACCGCCCCTTCTTCTCGAAATTTGTCATATCATTTCCATCCCACCTCAAGCAAATCAGCCCCAATACTGATTGGTGGTTTCAAGTCATGCAGCCCACAGCAGGTGATCGGTGCCACCACGGGATCCCAGCTCCAGGTGACCAGCAATCACCGGAAATGATGGGAATCAGGTGACTGGTCGCGTGCCATGGTGACTAGTGAATCAAAACCCTTTATTTGATGTATCATTATTTTACATTGATATTATTTCTATGTCTGATGTGTGGAGATGTTTCCAATGTTGACATGTGTTCACAAAGAAATGTCATTCCAAGCCATGCAGCTCCGCATCCAGAGTTGTTTTTTGAGTATTCCCACAGCCGCCAACTGCCATCAGCACCTGGATCCTGCCGCTCATGTTCGCTAGGTCCATCAAGGGACCACGGTGACGGGGGGGCACGAAAGAAGTCTTCATAGTGCCCACTAAGGGACTTGCCCGACCTTGCGCGACACTCGCTTCACGGGGGGCCTGCAATCCAACCCTGTCCAATCTGTCCATTTTTTTCAGGAGTTATTCCAACATTCATCTGTGGGACCTTTGACAGATTCCCTCGTCTTAAAACTCTCGCTGTTCCATGGTCCTTTTCAAACTTAGAGCATTTGGGGGGAGCATCAAAACTCGATTAGGACAGGAACACCATTTGCTTCGATAGCTTCCCTTGCGTTGACCCCTGCAGCCACCGCAATGTGGAATTAGCTGAAAAACAGCACCATTGCATCATTGCAGTAGAAAAGGATCGTCTTTGCCACAGACCGGGTCTTGCAACCCGTCCCCATTAGCTGGAAAGAACTCCAATCAAGAATCTCCCTTGATGATAATTGGCATACTACACAT
This sequence comes from Symbiodinium sp. clade C Y103, assembly GCA_003297045.1. Lineage (NCBI taxonomy): Eukaryota > Dinophyceae > Suessiales > Symbiodiniaceae > Cladocopium > Cladocopium sp. clade C. The sequence goes on along the minus strand of BGPT01000137.1, from coordinate 229,071 downwards.
GTACTGGCCACTTGCAGAGAGGCATGAAATTCAAGTACGTGAGAGCTTTTAGGCGTTTGTGATCTTTGGAATGTTGGTATAGACAGACTTGAAGTGCCGGCTGGACTTTTTGAAGTCAAACTCAATGGATTGGTGTACGGGAAATTCGTCACCGGGAATCCTGTATTTAATTGTATTTGATAGTAACAGCAGAGCAGAATTTCCTTATTCAACTGGAACTTCTTTCATCGAATTCTTGCAGGCTAGGAGGGAGCTATCGAGCTATGGCTACTGTATACATTTTCCCAAAAAGGGGTTGCTGGTTGGAGCTGTATACCGAGAGAGTCCCAACCACATGATAGTTCAAAATTCTAAGGATACCAATTTGGGTTTTCTGAGACGTTTTGAAAGTCATTGGCAGCATGGAAAGACAGGGATGCGCTGGTGCAAAATGATGTTTGAAGACGGCAGAAATGAAAATCTGCCAAGGCACGCCTAAAACTACAACTTTTCAGTCTAAGTCCCATCAAGTCAGTATTGTTTTTTGTCATGCCAGTGCTGCTGAACAATCTGTGGCATAGAGAGGGTTCAACATTCATAGCGGCAGTGCTTTTTGTGGTTTAGTCTCTGCGACTGGGACCAGTGCCTCACGGATATGAACCACTCAAAACAAGAATGCAAGCCTGGAACCCTAATGTTTTTGTTTCGCAAATTTTGGTTCAGAGCTGAGTGTATTTCTTTCCGTCGTGGGCTCACATTGGAACGAATTGGAAGCGAGGTGCTGTCAATGTGTCGGTGTTTCGGGAACTGACATGGCCAAGTGTTTTGATCAAAAAGACGTGTGTAGGCCACACGACGCTTCAATAAACATGCAGAGCAACAAATGCCATGTTCAATTTTTTGGACACCGACGGACTTTCGCAGATGTCATCCATCAAACCATGTGGCTCTAGGGTTTCGATCGTTCTGTCAACGCCAAAAAACACACAGATGGTCAGTGGCGTGGTTGTTCTCACGAAATCATCTGAATCTGTTTCCTGGATGGAGCAAACTTGCACTTGTTTTGCTTTCCCATGGATTCATCAGGGATCTTTTCATGGATCGTGGATGTTGTGGTTTCTCCAACTCAGCAGGTGCGTGGAGAGCAGGTGTCGCAAGTGGTTTCAGCACGCGGAGTATTCGCTGCCCGGATGCCCGGTTTTTGGTGGTACAAACCAACTTCAAACGAGAATCCATGTGGACAGTTGCAGCATTGCGTCGGATCAATTTTGTGAAAAAAACGGTCATTGGAACATGTTGAAAAAAAAGCGTTATATAAACTGTTAAACCGATTGGAACAGATTGACCAGAAACAATTGACTTCCAAACTGTTGCCACGGTGGTTTGAAAAAAATAGGGCTTTAGGACTGCTGACTTGCTGCCACCCCACGGAAAGCGTTCTGTTCGACTGAGTTGTTGACGCTGAGATGTAAAAAAACAATTCTGCAGTCATTCACTTGGTAAAACTTTGTTGGGTAGGTCTCCGAATTAATCCTTGACTATGAAGAAAGGAATTGATTTGCAAGATATCCCACAAAATCCAAAAGTAACCATGATTTCAGGATTGTTTTTGAATGATTTTGTTTCAAGCCACGGTTTACATTCTACTGGAAAGGCTTTTGAGATTCAGCAAATTGCAGCCCAAAAACACGAAGTGAATCTTGAGCAACTGAGCAACCAACTGATCTTGAATAATATGGTAAACCCAATAGTAAACCTATATTGGGGATGGTTTATTATTCGTTTTACCTCATTAGTAATACTGTTGAACAGTGGTATTTGATTCTTGGTTTGCAAAAAAACATGTTGGCACAAACCAGCCGCATTCTGACTTTGGACATCCTCCCACTCTGTACATGGAGCCACTACCATGATCATAATTCTAGTATTTTTGCCATCATCATCACCTTCACTATCCACTCTCGAAGTAAAGGGAGATACCCAAAAGAGAATCTGTATCACCCTTGTTTCTGGTTGCATCCTCTTCTGTTCTGCACATCGAATTTAACCATTTCTATGTATTTTGATTGTTCAATGATTGGAATTGGGGTTAAGCAAATCACCATGTACAATCCACATTGTCATGTAGTGACATACAGTAAAGATCGATTATTTGCTATGCGTTTAATTACCATTTGAGATGGGGTTACCATCATGTTTACAATCACCATGTTTACCCTTTAGGATGGCAGGCATGATAAAAAAGGGTTTAATCATTTTTTATCAGATTTTTCATCACCATGAGTTTCATCATTTGTTCAGAACAATTTAACATAGCCATGGAAAATGGCTAATTTTGGATGATTTTCCCAGCTAGAAACCTCCATTTAGTTCGGGGATTTTCCATGGCTATGTTAAATAACCAGATGGTAAGCCATGATTCCACTGTTTACCGCACTGGAATCTGGAGTCCAATGAGTTACCCAAGGCGCCATGGCTTGCACGGAGAGGATCACAAGGCCCCCGTTCCACGCAGTTGCTGCGCTGGTGTGACAGCATGACGTCTTTTCGGAAGATGATGATCAAATAAGATCATGGAATATGTATATGTTTGTGGTTGAATTGTGGTTGAATTGTGGTTGAATTGTGGTTGAATATTTTTACAAATATGTATATATATATACATAGATATATTTATTTGATGGAATTTTCGACCATAACCTCTTTGCTGGGAATATGATAAAGCTGAGCCGTTCAAAGATTGGCAAATTGACAGGTTGCCACCTGACTCCCAGATATTCTTTTGGGAGTCTGAGGCAGAATAGTAGAAATGAGAGCAGACCGATTCTTCTTAGGGATTTCATGAACCGAGATGGACCCAGCAATCTTCAAGATTAGGGTTGTAGAAACCGACCAAACTGGTGACAAATCAGAGGTTTTCACTGATTATTGTTTTCAATAAAGACCAATAACATGCTACACTGCTACAAGAAGATTACCCTCTGGTTATTTAACATAGTCATGGAAAATCACGATCTTTAATAGGAAAATCTCCATAAATCATCTATAAATGGGCCATCTATACCATGGCTACTTTAAATAACCAGGGGTAATAAGTGGATAGATTTAACTATCTACAACTCAGGGTTTAGACCCATGATTGGGGCTATGGGGCCATATTCTTTGGCAACACATTCCGGCTGGGAGGAGATAGCTACGGCGCGAGTTGTTTCATGCATTGAGAGCCTACAGCCATGCCAGAATTGAAGAGCACATTTCTGAGGGTGTATGACAAACTGACTTGTTAGCGGATGCGTTGGTGTTGTTGTACTTGGATTTGTCGGAATATCCCCATATTTTATGGCATTATGACAATTTTTGTTGAAAGATTAAACATTAAAAACAAGTACACTCTTGTACTGCAATCCTCAACAATCCCCACAGGCCTTTAGGTTGACCAGCCGGAAGTTTCTCGCTATAAATCATGACTTGGATGCTGATTGATGTCCTCACTCATCCATGTAGTGCTGGCTTGTATGAACGAATCTCTCATTTTGTTGCTGAACCCTTCAGATTTTAACAAATGACTCTGAAGGACTAATCCAGAAATGGAGCTACCATGCCATTTGTGGTACCCATTTTAGGGCCTGTTTTTTTTTTTTTCTACACCCATCGCAGGAGTGAAGACTTGAAACAAAAGCACTTGGGCCAAAGAGCCAAGAGGCAGATGGCGCAGCGGATCGGCAGGGCAACTTTGTTGAACCCAAACAGCTTTGAAGCTACACCAACAGGGGTTGAAAGCGGCAATAGCTCTGATGAGTCACACATTTTGATGGCGTAAACGCAAACTTCCAAGAAATGGGGGTTGACCTAGGAGTTGATTGGACTATGCGAAAACCATTTTGGAAGCCCATAGTTGTAGGCACATTTTCCAGTTTCCTTTGAGATATACACGAATTGAATTTTTGGGATGTATGTACATAGATATATTATTTACATGATTTAACTGTACAACCTATAGGCTGATGGACCTTGAATGGTTTTGACATCAACCCTTCGCTTCAATCTCTTCACCGGCAGCTCAACAAAGATCAAATTCGAAACCTTCCGTTTCCAAACGCCAACTGACTCTGGTCATGCAGACTATTTTTCCAGGTGTTTTTCCATGGCATTTCCCATCGCGTTCTCCGCTGGGAGGGACCTCCGAAGTTTCCGCGTGCACCGCGAGCTGCTGCTGTCGCAACTGCGGAGCGACTCGGAGGGGTCCGCGGATTTCACCATCGATCTGGGGGAGGTGCTGTGGGTGCCGACTGGGATTTGCCTTGCCGTTCGGGCGATGTTTCTATGGCACATTTGAGGATTTCATTCAACTTTGTTTGGAAATAATATGGTAAATTAGATTTGGGGATTAGTCCATATGAATTTTATGATTTTCCATGGTAATTTTGAGGATTTTGTAATCTTGGGACTCAGCGTATGTCATTTTGGGGATCTTCTAAATCAATTGGGGGAACTTTGTATGAAAGTGACAGTTAAACTTGGATTTTTCTTTGGACAATTACCATGAAATGGGGATGAAGAATGGGGATTGATGGACAACACCCCTATAATTTGGGATCTCATGGAGACAAACCAAGCAGATGTTATGGCAAGGACCATCGAACTAAATCGATAAATGGGGACATTGACCATTTCAAGCATCAAACATATATGGGGAAACAATTTGATATGATTTGATCCGAATTGTTAGCTGATTTACAAGAACAAATGGTTGATGACAGGGTTTTGCTAGCTGGTGTCCATTTCTGATTGTGAACTGACACCCATGTCACATTTGGGGATGGAATCCCATCAGACTGGGGATGGTGAAATTCGGTGCCCACAATACCCTCTGGTATTGCCTAACAGTTTGCTATGGAAAATCACCAATTTTAATGGAAAAATCCACTATAAATGGTCATTTTCAATAGCAAACTGTTAATTTACCTGAGGGTAGTTTGATCATTCCCATTTTTCACTGGTTCTCCTCTCCTCTTGGTCAACCGCTTCAGTGGAAAAAATTCTGCTCTGCGCATTTGCCCTGGCGATTTTTTGAAAAACCTTGGTGTTGGTTCTGCGCCAATGTGCATCCCAGTTAGCTAGTGGATTATAATCCCCTGCGTCCAGTGTCAAATACTCCCTAGAACCCCTGGTTTGGTATTGGATCTATTCATGAATTGGGATCCCCAAACTTGGAAGTATTTCATACTCTTATTCCCATTTCAGCATGGCTCACGTTGAATCCCAACTTTTTCCAAGGCCAACCCCCCTATTCATCGGGCGACCTCACTCCGCTGGGCCAGGACAGTTGCAGCGACGGGTCCAGCGATAGAAGTTTAGATCGTCGGATCCAGGAGGAGGTGATCGATGAGTTGTGCTGGGCCGATGAGGAGCGCCACAGCTGTCAGTTTCACCGGCGTGAGGCGGCTTTTTTTAAGCCAACTGAGCGGGTCATATCGTACAGCTACAATGGGGCCAAGTGGTGCAGAATGAGGATTGAAGCAAGAATCTTGGGGATTCAAGTAACCTAAACGAGGTTTGGAGCCAAATTTTGGGGGATTTAGGCCGGCAACAAAGATGGGGTTGAAGCAAGAAGCATAATGCAAGCTATGAAGGTCCGAATTTTCGCGAGACACGTCAAGATTTGCGAAACCAGATGGAGGAGTCACAAGAATTGGTCAACTCTAAAAACTGACTTCAGAGCTGAACATTTCTTCTCCATCCGAATATGATGAAACGGATCTCAATTTGAAAGGACTCCAGGTCGTCACTTCAAATATCAGGACTTTGCAAACTCTGAATGGAGTGTAGGGAAACTTCTAGAAGTGTAGATTTCTACTAATTTCTTTGGGTCTTTTGGGTCTTTGCAATGAGATCTTCTGACTATATCTTTCAAAATGCCAGGTTGGTCGGTACCCGGTTTCATTTTCGAAATGACCACATGGGTTCCATTTGGTATTCCAATTTTGAGCCAAGCCATATCTCCCTTTCCCGGTTGCCTCCGTGGAATATCCCTCTGTGGAGGCTCACTTTGAAACCGGGTTTGAGGATGGTTGCTCACTCCAGGACGGCCGACGCATCCATTTGTTGTTTCCTCCAATTTTGATTTGATCCTCAGTACTGTATTACCCTTCAGTACTCAAACATGGCCAGCTGGAAAATCCCCGAACTAGCCATGGCGGCTTCCTCACTGGAGGTTTAGTTTCGCGGGGAAATCATCAAACAAAAACTGGAGGAGTTCCTCTCCAGCTCTTAATGAATCATTTCCCAAGGGAACTGAACTAAACTGAGAGGGACAACTCATCCCAGGAGGGGATTTCGTCCCTCCGCTTTTTTATCGAAAAAAATTCTCAAGTCATTGGGTACTCCAAGAATATTTCAATGGTATTCATACTAAATTAGCCCAACAGTTGCATGTTTAGATATGGTTGATATTTTTAATCCATATTTCATGTTTAGTATACTGAATAGTTGTAGGTTTTAATACTAAACATGAATCCATTTCAACCTTTGGTCCCGGCTTCAATGGCATTGACCCATCTGGGAAGTCCCAGGAGGCGCGCGCCTTCTGTCGCATGTGCCTGCGGCATGCGGACCGCCTGCGGCTGGCGCGGGCCCGGCAGCTGGGAGAAGATACCACCGAGGCCGGGATTTTCAGAGTTTCATGGGGGATTTCAGGGGATTTTCAGTAGGAATCAAAGGTGTTTAGTGGGATTCTAAGTATCAAAATGTAGGCTTGGCCTTGATGTGGATTCAACCATCAATTTTTTATATGGCAAAAAAAGACCATCAAAGCTATGTCGAGTCTTGATCTTTTTCCAATAGGGAATGCAGCAACATGGGGATTTTCATAGGGTGTGAATGTTTAGAAATGTGAATTTTACCATCATTGCAGAGGTTTCAACCATCAAAACTATGGGGATACAGGGATACAATTGATAAATGATTGTTGGTCGATGATTCTTCTTGGAGGTTATCAACCAATCCTTTGTAGCAATTGGGGATTATCATCATTCATGAACTGGGAATCCCGTTCTTACCGAACATCAACGAATGACAGCGGGTTCAATCCCATTGGGATACATAGGAGACTTTTCAAATCACCAGCCAGCACCAAACTGATGGGGTTTGGAATGGTACTTAAGCGGACTAGGTATAACCAGAAAAACAAAAATGTCGATAGGCAGACGCACATTTACAGTTGAACTAAGATTCTTGCTGATTTGAAAGGGCCTCAAGCTGACTCAGAAATCGTGGTTCTGACCATTTTGGGACATATGGGGCACTTGAGAGAATCATTTCATCTTTCTTCCTGGGGGATTGAGGTGAAAATCTGTTGGTTTACTCAGAATTCGCTGGGTTAAGTCACCTTTTGGGTGTTGAAATCCCATGGCAGTTCCGCACAAAAAAGACTCGAGTTGGCCAACACCAAAAAGAAATGACGCCACTGTCCAAAGCTTCTTGGGTTTTTAGGTGTCCACGGACACGGATCTCCATTTTTTTCGTGGATTTCGGCCGTGCGCTCCACGGAGTGAAACCGGCTGAGTCACAGGTGCAAAGTCCTTCGGCCTTAACCCGAAGAATCAAGGATCACGAGGAGGCCCGAAACTTCGCATTGATCTGCCTCAAGGTGCGGGGGATGCATCAATGGTGATGTTCAAAAATCAGGCAGTGCACTACTTGGTCTCCAAGTAGATGGATCAAAACTTGACTGGGCTAGGGTTTTTCCTTTTGTGTTGTGGGTATGTGATAGGTTCAATACCAACCAGTATGAACACAAGCGGTTGATTATGGATATGGGAGAGACCGGACTTGGAAATTTCCTTCGGGCAAGGCCCCCCTTTGTTCACAATGAAAAAGTCCCGGAGATCGTGACAAGAGGTCACCGTTTTCAGGCGATTGAGGAGTACGAAGCCGAAGGTCCCTGAGTTGTGAGGAGATTTGGGCACTGCACAACCGCAGGGTTTGACAATTGCAGGGTTTGACGTTCCAAAGAACTCGGAGATCCTTCTGTTGGAGCCTTGCCAGAAAAGAAACATCTCGAATTTCAGCATGAGCCGATTTCGGGGCTGTTTTCTAGCTCCATTGTGCAGTGTCTGAAGGTCCGAAGCTGTAGCACAATGGTTGCACGAAAGGGTCACAAGAATCCATAGGCCGGCGATGGCTTTTACCCTTCGAAGCAAGAAGGGGAGACAGGGGCTGGGCTGGGGACATCCATTTTCTGCAGCCAAACCCAGCTGTGACCGTCGGTTTGGGCTGGACATTTCCCATTTTTCGGGGCTTGGATTTTTGACCAGGGTTTTCGTGGAAACATCCAGGCAATCTGAAACATGAACCAGCTGAACCAGGCAGTGAAAATAGTTCCGCTTTGGTTTGTTCCTTTCTGGCCCCAGAGGCAGGTAGCACTTGAGGCCAAAGGCACGGTGTTTCAGCTGAGTGGCGCAATGAAAATGGTGCCCGGTGGAGTCATGGATGGCAGGGGGTTTCGTCAAATCCGATGATTGCGATCGGAAAAAATGGGCCGTTTTGGTGTATCTCCCACTTTCAAAGCCATAGAACTGAACGAAAGTCTCTTTTTATTGTCACTGTGTGGGCAACCCTTCTCGGATGTTGTGACAACATGGGGATGACCCAACAAAAGTCGCATCGGTACTTTTGGGGTCCCCCAATTGACGGCCAGTTCTTGCGCCTGGATGGTCGTGCTCCTCCGCAGCTGATGCAGCTCTGTCCAACAGGCAGTCGACCATTTATCATTGAACATGGCAGACGCATTTCCAAAGCAAGGCAGGGCGCCTCAGTTGGGACAGGTTTTCTCTTGTTCCATGGTGGAGTGTGAGTTGATTTCCGGCAATATTTGCAGTGACCTGTGATTGTGGTTTACAATCCATGGCCCCTTGAATGGTGCAAATGTGTCTCTTTCGAAGTCCAGTTATGATCAAAGGTGGTAGGTTGGTCCCAGAACCCTTCCAAATTTGATGGACAGTTGGCAGGGAAACTGGGCAATCCCATACCCCTAATATCAAACACCTCCCAGAAACCGTGGTTTAGTAGGGATTTAAACATAGGACCATTTAGGGGTGTATAATATTGGGGGGATGGGATTATTTTTTCGATTTTTTTCGTAAAACATTGATTTTCTGTACATGTTCCTTTAAACGAACTCAGTGACGTCCTGAAACCGTTGCATCGATAGTGGTGATGTGGCCTCTGGACATGAAGCTGGTCCTCCTGGACCTTCATCATGGAGGATGTTCCTACTTTTGAAGCTTACATCCGTAGTGTTGGTGGATTATAGCTTGCCACTCCCAAAGCATTGCCGAAAAGTTGGACACATGAAAAATATGGGGGAAACATCATCGAAGTACCATCCTGGAAGCACTTTCTATCTTTTTTGGGGTTGCTATAGTGTGTGATATCTCCATTCTGTTTTAGATTACAAGGTCCTTTTTACATGTGCCAGGCACCTCCGCTGAGAGGAGGGATGGGGCGATATCCGCAGTTTCGTTGAAAAATCGATGAAGAAATGCTCCCTGGTGATATTCTAGGGATATAATGGGATATCATGGGATATGATGTGATGACATGGATAGCCAACAATGTGGTATCTTTTGGCTGCCTGAGGATCAGTTCAGGGGTTGTACTATCCTTTATATGTTGGGGAAATTATCATAAGGCTTATCATGATCAATAAACTGGGAATCTCCATGCAAATATGCCACTTTAGCCTTTACGGAATTGTTGGGTCAGGCATTGGACCTTAAAGTCAGTACTTTTGGCTCCCGCATGGGATATGTTGAGCCCGTGTTTGCGTCATTCTACCTCAACAAAAACCAGCATAGTCAGCAAAATCTGACTAGATGGATGAATTATCTCGCGAACTCCCTGGGAGGACACCAGAAATGATGGTTAGGATTGGGGGAATCATCCCAAATAAGGCTTACTTCCAGTTTAAGAATATCGCACTTTGCCCCATATTTTCAATCAAGTGATTATTGACTGAGGTATGACAATAAAATCATATTCAATCAGATTAGTATTTGCAGATAACCCAAAAACGGATGCCAGTTTGAAGGCGGTGTTCTTTGTCACTGGTCAGTGTCTGGCGATGCCTCGAAGAACTGTCTTGGAGAATACTTGAAGCAACGATGGTTTCATCCTCCATTTTCAAGATGAACATCTCCTTGTCCAGACCGTGACATATTTCCCCGCGGCCTTGACAGGGACATTGGCATTTTGGTGATTGCCAACGCTCTGGGCCGGAAAAAAACCACCACTCAACCAACGGTTGATTCAAGCTGAAGATCCAGTTTTTCTTTGGAAGTCTGATCCAATAGGACGAAAGAGCACATTAGTCGCTTAGCCCTATGACACTACATCAAATCCTTCTTGAAGTTTGTCCCAAGTATTAATTTACCAATCCAGGTGCTGGTTGAAGGGAACCCCCGCCGAATTTGGGTGTAAAAATTGTGGTTTCCTGCAGATTGTCCTAAGCGAATGGTTGAAATCCCCATTGTTGCTGGATAGAATCATGTAAAATCATGTTGAATTATGTTAAAAATTGACTTCAACTTAAATCCCCAACCATCACAACACAAAAAATGCCCAGCATTTTTTCTGGTGAACTCGACCATCTTTGGGAGATGATCATCACAAACTTGGGACATACTTGGGACATCTTGAATGGGGCTGTTTAAAAACCGAACAGGGATGATGATTCCCATTTTAAACCACCATTGTTGACGGATGTTGATCCCCTTTAAATCTCATATTGTTGGGAATGCATAAATATATATATATATATCTATCATATCCCCATAATTTTTTGGGTGCAGGCCAGCGGTTCCAAATGAGTCTAAGCATGGTATCTGAAAGCCCCAAAAAGGTTGGGATATGGGGTCCCTATAACACTGTGAAATCTATCCACTTTTTAAGTGGAACTGCACTTCCAAGTATATCTCCATTACATTGTATGGCCACCAATATGTTATTTAAGACATACATGCACGTATGTCATTATTCATGGCTCCAACCATGTTGATCAAAATAAGGTGAGATATAGTTCCATTAGTGTCATAAATACACAGAATAGATCTTCAAAATTTCAAGACATCCGCTGTGCTTCACCAACAGGAGCCCGCTGCCACCTGCATCGGCAAAACCTGAGCAGTTGCGACCTGGCTGTTCAGGGCGCAGACTCGTGCGAGAGGCCAGTTTCGGTTTGCGGAGCAGGATTTCACCGTTGCAAGGGGGATAAACCGAAGGATTTTATGGGAAACACATCTATAAAATGGGATTCGAATGGAAAACACATCATGACCATAACACATCTTTAAAATGGGATGCTAATGCAAAACCCATCTATAATATATGTTTTTACCATCCGAGTAATTGGAAAACCATATGAATATCCATGGAGATTCGACCATCATTTGTGGGGCTCTTCAGACATGATGAATTCCCAACAGCAGTGACTGTTGGGTTTCGATCTCTGGGTCTTCCAGAGTTGCGCCGCTTTGAACGGCCCTCAAAACTAGAACGGAAATCTTGGAATCGTGGAACCCTGGAACCTGCTGGTTGCAAAGCTGGGTTAATGATGGCTTGTAGATGGTTGATTAGTTCTATGAGAGTGTTTTTCGTTTCACACCGTGGGTGAGCCCTCTATGTTTTTGCCATGGGGATCTAGCCAGCATTTTGCTGTATCTAAGATTGGCAATGGCTACACCCTCCAATAAATTTACACAAATCTAGCACCAACCAGAAATGCAGATCATTTTCCAGACAGGAAATCATGGCTTTTCCATAACGCGCTGTTCATTTACCTCTGGGTAATACAGAAGAAATATGTCAGCTCTCCAGGACCTTTGCTCAGCTTCGCACACCAAATTGGCTGGCAAAGTAAGCCCTGCTTATGGATGAGTCATCATTGATAAGACTGATTGTCTGTTGTCAAGCTTGTTTCTTAGCCAAATTTGTAGTGGAAGAATCACTGCGTCAACCGAAATGTTTGGCTAGCCGCGATGGCAAGGATGGCAAAGTGCATGCAAGATGGTATGGAAAGCAATTTACAACAGGGGCTCTTTGATGTTTCCCGTCGAAATCTCATCTGTTTGGTGTGAAGATTTCGCATTTCACCAGCACTTCAGGTGATGTTGCCCCAATATGTTTGCCACACAATTTTGGAATCGCCATCGCTCCCAAACCTTTTTTGGCTTATCATCACCTTGCATTCACAATTGACGAAACCACAACACCTTGTTGGTTGTACATTCCATCCCCATAGGGTTGATTCTATTCACCATGTTTGTCGCTGTACAGCCTTTACAACCACCCGATTTGCTTTGTTTTCGTTCATTTACAATGTGGCGAACGAACATAGCCTTGGAAAATCATCATGTTTACCAAGGAAATTGCCTGTAAATGGGAATTTTCATGTATTTTCCATGGCTAGGTTGGTCGAACTGGAGGGTATCTCACCATCGGCAAACGAAATCAACTTCGAAGACCCGCTGTTCGCTGCTCGCTGTTCGCAGGCGAAAGTCGGCGAAGCAGGTGGGATTCGACCGCCGCCAGACAGGTTTTGAAGCCTCAAAACTAGGACCTGGATGAGGCTGCAAAACCACTGTTGACCTTTTTTTGTGATTAGATACATTTAGATACTATCCTTTTAATGAATTGCGGATGATCATCCAGTTTCAATGGGAATCCCGTTCTTAGCCAACACGTCCATGGCACGAACAGTCGGAAACCTGTTCCGTAGAAGAAAATCGGACCCTGTGAAATGGTGGACTTTGGATGGGAGACATCCATATGTCCATCATCATTGTCGGTTATATACATGATCACAATAGACTTAGATATGATTTAATTATACATGATTGTCGAAGGAAGTTTAGAAGTCAAACCTCCGACAATGTGGACAGATGGAAAAGCCAAGATGGGAAGAGCCAGAGAAGAGAGAAACTCAGACAGGGAGAAAGACGAGAAAAGATCAGACAGGAGAAGAGAGAAGATGCAGGTGCGCGAAAAGGTAGGAAAGTCGCGAAACAGTGTGTTTTTCCGATGTTTTGTGGCTCCGGAAGGTCGAAAAGCAGGCTCGCTAAAGCGGCGGGTGCGGAGCCATGTGGGCAGATGAGAGGTCAAAAATTCAACGCCGTTGTGGCGCGAAGCACATTTTGAAGTAAAAAGGTACAAAATACCTCAGCGTCGGAATGCTTTTGGAAGTTCAGATGCCGAACAAGTGCACGGCGTTGTGGCGCGAATCACATGTCGAAGTCAAAAGGTACAAAGCACCTCAGGTTCGAGTTGACATGTTGAAAAAGTGCACTGCGTTATGGCACGAAGTACATTTCTAAGCCAAAACGTGGAAAACGCCGCAGCGTAGGAGTATTCTTGGATGTCGAAAAAGCGCACGCCGCTGTGGCGCGAAGCACACTTGCAAGCAAAAAGCGTGAAAAACTGGCGGGTTCGGAGCACTTTTGGAGGTTGAGATGTTAAAAAAAGTGGACGCCGTTGTGGCGCGAAGCACATTCGGAAGTCAAAAGTGTTAAAAACTGAGCTCGGAGCGCTCTTGCAGGTTCAAGCGTCCTTTTGTGTGGCAGGCGCAAGGGAATCTGCACCTTGTCAAAGCGAATCAAACGTGTGGATTTTGTAGCATTTTCAAAAACGATGGCAGGAGTGGGACGTTTGAAGAGGATCTGCAAAGATGCATGTCGCGTGGCAGGCGCAGTACAAGAAACATATCGATCAGACATGTCAAGAGGTCAAAACGCATTGGTACGAGCCCGTCAGCTGCACACTTGACTTTTGATTGTTAAAGGAAGTCTCGCAGAATTGCTTTGCTTTTGATGTTGTCAGCTTCTAAAATTGAGGAAGTCTCCAAGCATTGCTTCATTTCGGAACACTACTACACTACAACTACAACTACCACTACACCACACTACAGCCACACTACACTACACGACACGACACTACACGACATTAGACTACAACTACACATTAACCACAACTATAACTACCACGACCACTACAACTACCACTACGACTCCCACTACAACTACAACTACGACTACACTGCGCCACAACTACACTGGACTACAACTACAACTACAACTACCACTACAACTGCAACTACGACTACACTGCGCCACAACTACGCTGGACTACAACTAGAACTACCACTACAACTGCAACTGCAACTACAGCGACACTACACTACACTACAGCTACACTACGGCTACAACTGCAACTGCAACTACAACTGCACTACAACTACACTGCGCTGCCTCCAACCACGTGATGATTCACAACAACTCACCTCTCCTATAGGTTTCCTATCTTTGAAACTTCCGCCACCTCCTTGTGCGGTACTACTGGCAAATAAATGTACGTATGAATCTCAATGTAAATGTAAATGTGATTGGACATTTAAATTTCGATGTAAATATACACATTTAGGAATCATACTATACCATACTGTCATTGGACATCTGCCATTGAATCTGAATAGGACACCTTCTCACTGATTACATCCCCCAGTACATTCCAAATCTGTTGATTTGATAAATTCAACAAATAGACCGTACTTAAAATTTGCATATGTTTACAATTTTCATTGTTTCAAAGAACCCTGTGTTCTTAGTTGAGTTTGTCACATGACGTAATCATGACCTATCCATGTCTTCGTGGTTGACTGATTCACTTTTTGGTTCATAGCTGTGAACCACAGCCATGAGAACCATGGGGTATAAGCGGATATTGTTTGAGCATTCCCATGACTCACCTTCGGCCATAATCCCACAGGGTCGCTCATGGCTGAAACTGGAACCCCCAACGACATTTGTGGATCAAAACCATGGTTTCCGGTAACCATTTTCCCTTGAAACAGTCCAGTGAACTCTAAAATCCCATAGTTTACCCCTATGAAAATGTTCATTTTATGAGTATACCACATTTTCAGTCACGTATATGATATCCCCAGTCCCATTTTGGTTAGATTCTTCCCTTGTTTCATCTCTGTCTATGCTGTAGACAGGCTCTTTGCAAGAGCTCACTGCGCTGCACCAACAGCGACTTCGAGCTCGAGAGAGGCGTGGCGCTGCCGTTACGACCGAATTGTGATGTGGAAATTGGCCATGAAAAAAAATGATGGTGATGATGATGATTATTATATGAATTGATGCGGTGTAAATTGAGGGTCGACAGGACCTAAAGGTCTTTGAAAAGGACCTGTCCATTTCCAAGAGTAGGGCATCCATTTCCATTTCGGTCCAAAGACCATTGGGTTCCAAGCTTCGTTTTTGTGGCTGCAGGTTGCATGGCCCAGCATTGGACTTCGGCAGGCAATTCTCTGAAGGCCTGGGTGATATGAAGTGCAATACACGTATAAATACTGTATATACATATATATATATATACATACAACTATATATATATATATATATATACAGTTGTATGTATATATATATATATATGTATATGATTCCACTCACTATGGAATAGTACTTCCCGCTAGTTCATATATCGTTTTACTTGATCCACTTCTTGCGCAGGTGCAGGCAGGTGCTTTTTCTTCTTCACAAGTCCAACTTTTGGACCTCAAAAACGGGTTGGATGATCAAACGCTTTCCAATTTGTCAATTTATCAGCGCATGATTTTTGTTGTCCAAAGTACGTAAGTTGGATAAACACAGAATTTCGCGTATGCCCCTTTGGCCCTCTATCTTTCTAAATGGTGCTTCATCCAATCCCCATGATTTTGGAGGAAGCGACCTTTCTTGGTCTGACCTGGAGTTCCTGTTCACAGGCACTGTGGCAAGCTGGGAAAACCCAAACAGGCCATGGAGATTTGAACGGGAAAATCAGTTACATATCTGTACACACACACACAGATATATATATATATACATATAATATATACAATATATATATATATACATATAATATGCACATAGCTATATACATATGATAGGGGATTGTTTAGCACGCCATGTTTGATGACCATGTTGCGTAACTTGCTTCCAAGGGCAGTTCGGAGGTCCGGGGGTACGACCATTTCAGATGGGTGAAGATTGGCACATGGCTTCCTGCCAGGGTTATCTCATAGGGGGCTTACTTGGAGGATCATCCCACTTAGTAAGTGGTTACCCTCTGGTAAACTAACATAGCTATGGAAAATCACTATTTTTAATGGGAAAATCCATTATAAGTGGCCATTTTCAATTGCTATGTTTGATTACTGGAGGGTAATCAGTATAGTTATAAGCCATTTATAGATGGGATCATCCACGAAATGGAGACAACAACGATCAGCATGGTAAGTCTAACCACTTACCATTCGTGGGATGATCCTCCAAGTACATCCCTACCCAGTCCCAATGACCAATGGAAGTTCCCCTCGAAAACCTCAGGCAGCGAATCTTCTGCCTGAGACATCGAGGCAGGGATGTGTGGGACCCGTTGTTGAATCGCTTAGCCGTGGTTCACAGCTACGTCTACAGTTTACCAAACTTTACAATATGTATATATATATATATTATACAACATATATGATATTAATGTGATTGCATTTATATACATATATAAATATACATGGGTATGTAGCGTATTATATGGGACGTATCCACTATTCATTACCTAGATGATATTGTTGTCCAGTTGCTGCGATACGCATCTGAGTGGGTGAACCTGGGGTTCACCACAGATCCCTTGAATGAGTGGTATCAATATGCGGGGATGAGGCAGTTGACCAACCGTACTCCTTGGCGACTTCCTCTGGATGTTGAAACTGGTTCAGTACCTTGTTTTTTTTGGTGGTTGAGCATCATGAGGTGGTTGTCCGAATACCAACTGATTCGTTGTGGTGCAGCCCTCAACCAGTAACCTCGAGTAAGTGCAGGGATGGGCAAAAGGTGAAGGGGATGATTCTTAGCTCCGAATGTCCTAATGTTTGATACCCATCTCAAAGCTGGCTTGTTCATGTTTGAATCCCAAGTTTTGCCACCCAAAGCGCTTCGTGAAGCTCCCATCTATTGTTCATTGGTTTAAGGGACATTTACAGGAAAAAAACATGGTTTCCTGTAGAGAATCCCTTAAACCGATCCAATGAATAATTGTTCGATATCGATTCTGATGTGGGTTCCAGGCCAATCTGAAGCCTTCGTTGAACTCGTGGCTGTTCTGCCTTGATGAAGCAGCCAGGAATTCGAGNAATTGTTCGATATCGATTCTGATGTGGGTTCCAGGCCAATCTGAAGCCTTCGTTGAACTCGTGGCTGTTCTGCCTTGATGAAGCAGCCAGGAATTCGAGCTGTGGAGGGCCGAAAATAAGCGACGGGACCCGACATAAAAAACCAATGGTTTGCCACGGATTTTCATGGATTTTTTTTTTGTTCACCAATTGCTACCCAGAATCAGAACATGAAGTGACTTGCAGCTGCTAGTTGCAGCTGCTAGTTGCACCGGGTTTCCCTTGGGTCCTCACACCAAGCTGTCGAGTTGACGTAGAGTTGTAGGGAATCTCTTTATTAAGGCACTNGCTAGTTGCAGCTGCTAGTTGCACCGGGTTTCCCTTGGGTCCTCACACCAAGCTGTCGAGTTGACGTAGAGTTGTAGGGAATCTCTTTATTAAGGCACTGGATCATGCACTGCCTCCCGCGATGGCCATGTGATTTTTATGCGCATATGATTTTTATATAGGATTTTCCATTATAAACCATCCATTTTTGGGTACCACCATTTTAGGAAACCCCCAATTGTTCGATATCGATTCTGATGTGGGTTCCAGGCCAATCTGAAGCCTTCGTTGAACTCGTGGCTGTTCTGCCTTGATGAAGCAGCCAGGAATTCGAG